>PVJH01019113.1:0-43046 GCA_004026705.1 Nesogale talazaci
TAAAGGTTTGGCTTCCACAAGAAAGTGCCCCATGGTGGCACAAATATTTAATGTGCAAGGTGTGCACTGAAAAGGTTGGAGTTCCACCCAGAAGTGCCTCAGATGTAATACCCAGTGATCTACTTCACAGAAATCATCCACTAAAAAGCCATTGGAGTGCAGTTCTACTCTGGCATTTCTGCGGCTGTGATGAGTCAGGTCCATAAATTTGTCTTCATAACAGTGGCAACTAGGTTTACCAAGGAAAACTTCGTCATGGGATAGTCAGTAGATAAATATTCTTCTACACTAACTATTTGGGGGCCAATCTCAAAGTAAGACAGAGAAGTGGAGTGAAGTGAGGCATGGCCTGAGTCAGAATTGTGAATGTGCCTGAAAATAAAAAAGGAAAAGTTAACTTGCACCAGAAAGTAGGAATTGCACATGGTCTCTAGATGATTCTGTAGAACATACCTGGAAGAAGAGATAAGAGCTAGCTAGTTTCAAATCTACTGCTTAATGATCTTTTGTGGAGGAGTCTTGGACTTCCACTTTTCTATTTCAGAAGCCTACCTGTTAGAAAATTCATAAAGTAGAAAGCTTTAAAAACAAATACTTGAGCCTTGAGAAGGATTCCAATGCATCATTACCAGATGACGATAGAAGCATGTTCTTTACGGAGGAAGACAGCCTCATGAACAGATGACTACCAGCAGAATCATGTGTAAAGTAAACACTGTTTCTTCTCTCCCTAATAGTATAAAATCAGACTGGTATTCCAGACATTAAAGATGGAAGGAGTTGCCTAAACAAATGTGTGGCTTATTTTTCAGCAAATTAAAACTCAAGAGAATTCCTTCCCATCTACTTTTTTTGGTAGTTTCTTTCTTTCCTTTGTTATTCATGACCTTTTCTTTTGCTTCACCTGTGGTTTCCTTGATGCTATCTCACAACATGTTTCATCTTCTCTCCTTAGTATTTTATGTGTCCAATCTATTATTTCCTTTAAAAAAATCACTTTATTGGGAGCTCTGACAGGTATAACAATCCATACATCAATGATATCAAGCATATTTGTACATATGTTGTCATCATTATTTTCTAAACATTTATACTCTATTTGAGCCCTTGGTATCAGCTCCTCTTTTTACTCTCCCTCCTCATTTGTGCCTTTGTGACCTCCTGATAAATTATAAATTATTATTATTTCCATATCTTACACTGACCACTGGATCCATTCCCCTGTAGTTTCTACCCTCCCCCGCCCCCCCTAATTTCCACCTCCCACTATTCTCCAGGGATCTCTGTTCTCATTCCTGTTCCCGAGGGATTTATCTGACCTGGATTCCATGCATCCTGAACTCTTATCTGTACCTATATACATGTTCTGGCCTAGCCAGCAGTGAAAGGCAGTATTGGGGTCATGATAGAGGGGGTTCAGGAAGCCTAGTAACATTTATGATCGGTTGTAAGATAATGTAGAAACTGGCTCTTATTTTACAAATCAAGTGGGTTCAGGAGGGTACACTCTGCAAAGAGAACATTTATAAACAAAAGAGATAGCCAAAACTTGAGGCACAAGTGCCTCTGCAGGATAGACACTCCAGGCCCTCAACCTTTACTAGGAGCAGGCTTACATACTTTCTCTGCACATGGCCTGCAGCACGTGGCAGGGTTACACAAGTGACAGTTCACACTTTGAGGGTTCACAAGGAAGCATTGACACATCAGCCAAGTTATTCACAGATAAGAGGAGAGGATGAGGCTGGGAATATGAAGGAACTGATAAGTTGCAGCCTGCTGCTTTCTGTAGCTTTCAGCAGGGTACAATAGGTAAATGCCCATTTATCTCAAGTGGTGAGAAAGGTCAGACATTTGTTCATCAACTGCCATGGCTGAGCCATCAACCAGCTCTCATGACCATCAACCAGGGAAGGGTGATGGTCCTGTCCCATTTACCTAAGGAGCAAACAACTTCTCCCCTACACTCAACTAAAAATTCCTTGAATTATTTTTGCTTCAGTCATGTTGCCCGCTTCTGTGAAAATTTGTTATTGTCTTAATAGTCTTAGTAACACATAAAGTTTGACATGCTCATTATTTTAGAGCAGCAGTTCTCAACCTGTGGGTCACGACCCTTTCACAGGGGTTGCCCAATTCAAAACCATAGCAAAATTATAGGTATGAAATAGCAATAAAAATAATTTTATGGTTGAGGGGTCAGCACAACATGAGGAACTATATGAAAGGGTCGCATCTTCAGGAAGGTTGAGAACCACTGTTTTCGAGGCTTAGGAGAAAGAAATGATTTGTTTGGGCTTTATTTGGGGTGGGGTGGGGTAAATCCATTTGATTTTTGTCCATAAGATTCGAAGTATATCTGAGAGGTGAGAGGCGATTTACCTAGAGGTGCTTTTGAAGAAAGGTTGGAGGTTCTAGCTCAGAGCATCAACCAATGAGAACCCATTCTACTCTGGTCCCTCAGAGGATTGCCAACTTTTGAACGGGGTTTGATAGTAATTAGTTCTTTTTCCCAGTACTTCTACTCTACATCTGGGTTATAATGGTGTAAGTCAAGCCAAGGGAGAAATTAAGATGTGGTTCTGATCAAGAGAAGGGGGGTGAGAATGGTGTATCATAGCTGTGAATTAATTGTTGTAACTCTGTTACCTACCATCTTTGTAATGACCACCAAATGACTGGATATGTGACTAGATAGGCAAATGTGAGGCACTGTAGTCCACTGAAGGGATTAAATAGCTTACTAATAATATATAAAGTGCTTATCACTCTTGTGGGGTGAGAAGCATGCCAATTCAGTATATGGAATCATCACCTTAACATGAGGAGAGCATCTACCCAAATATACCTTCTAACTCTCAGTCTCTTAGCTACATGGTCAAACTACCCTACAAGAATTAAAAAGCTCATTTTGCTCTTCCATATAGTCATCAGCATACAAGGCATAAAGAAAAATTATGTCTATTATTTTATTTTGCTAGCAAATCCTAGTGGCTGTAGGATTTACTGAAGGCTGCCAACACAGCTCAGCTCATATATATGACACTGTTTTATTTCCTGGAATTCAGCGTTCAGTTCTATCAAGTCCTTGACTCAATTCAGTGACATATAATACCTGTTCTCTGTCAAAGAAATGAATATGTCTTGGGCATTTTGAAGGTGTGGGCTAGCACTGGGAGTAGTAATTTTCTCTTGCTCATGTACCGAAGGTCTTACCTACCTCTCTAGTATGCCATCTTGATGATATTCCATTTGTCACTGATTTCACTGCATATACAGATTTTGCTACCCACTCCACAATGTACTATGTATGACTTGGAAAGATAAGTCTCTGCTAAACGAATTCCATTTCTACTTTATCAATGATATAATCTATAAGATGAGATTATCTGAAATGACAGAGATCTGAAATTAGTATATTACCATATTTGTATTTCACTTTGATCTGACATAAAGCATTTAATGAGTTGGGCCAGTTCCAGAATATATACATTGCTTCCAGACATCAAGTGGACATTTGTGTATGCCACATTAACTCTGGCAGTCCAAGTAAGCAGTCTATGGACATTTGACAAGAGATCTGTCAGAAGATTTCCACCTCATTTACTCTTGCAACTCTCTCACTTTCACCAATCAGTCTTTCTCTTAAGAGAGAGACCTACCAATAACTATCAACTGGGCTGTGACCCATAGCAACCATATAGGACAGAGTAGAACTTCTCCATATGGTTTCTGAGACTATAAATCTTTACAAAATGGATACCTTCAACAAGTGACTGATTCGAACTTCTGACCTTGCAGTTAGCAGTCTGATGCTTAGCAGAGAGTGCCAATAGGACTTCTTAAAATAGAGACTGGAAGGAAAAGATTATGTTGAAGTCTTTCTGCTTCTAAAATTATGATGAATTATAATATATTTCTAATTCAGATGGACACAGGTAATGATGATAAAGATGTCTATTATTTTATTTTGCTAGTAAATTAATTCAAGTATTTGAAACATTTTTTCTGGACAAATATTCATAATTTCGAGACCATTTTATTAGGAGCTGAACCAGACACCATACCATTCCACAATTCAGTTCCATCAATCCATATTGTATAGTTGCTATCAAAATGAGCTTAAAAACATTTTCCTTCTTAAAATTCTTGATATCAGCTCCCCCTTATCCTACTTCTCCCAACACCACCCCCTGCCATGAAAACTTACTGTAGTTATTGTCTCTATAATTTCATCTATTCTGAGTTTCAATGACCAAAAAAATATAGAAACCCATAACAAAGATTCAAGAAGGCTGCCCACAATGACAAGATTCAATGGAGATACACCATTTTATGAACTAAAAAGCACAGAAAATATTAAAAACAAGATCAAGCACAAAGTGTATCAGATGGAAGATCGAGTGACAAGATTTTAACAACTGTTAGGTCAGATTTATCATTTTTAATCTTCTATAGTCATTTCATAATGTTCTTATGCATGCTTTTCTCAAAAAAACAGAGACCTTCAAGGTGTCAAATGTTGCTGCAAGTTTTGGATTGCAAACCACGAGTTCGAAGGCTCAAATCCACCAGTTGCCCGATGGGATGAATGTGTGGCTTTCCACTTCTGTAAAGATTTAGCATTTCCAGATCTTACCTAGGATTCCGATGAATTTTATTTAACTTAAAGGCAATAGGTTGTGATAACATCTATTCTACCCACTTAATTGAATGACAAAATTGATAGTTCACTTAAGAAAGGTAAATCAAGTAACCTTGCTGCACGAAATACTATCAGACAGTGAAGGTGCATTCAAAGCAAGATTATATAGCCTTTGCCTTGGAAAAACTTATAATTTATTTAGCGAGATCAGCATAAGTCATTCAAAAGCATGTTTGTATTTGTGGTATAAGTACTTGATGGTATAAGAAGAATAATTAATTCAGGTGGATAGGTGGATAAAAAGCAAAAACAATGAAAGCACTGAAGAATCTAGTCAGAAAAGCCTTCCTAGATGCTACTTTGGAAAACTTTTTCTGTGCCATCAACATACTTTCTCTAATAACAGCACTCTTTAGTTTCATAGTGAAATTGAATAATGGTTTCTTATAATTGAGGTATATAAATGATATAGTGAGAACAGCCACACAGGGATTATTAGGAATGAGAACAGCCACACAGGGATTATTAGGATTATAAGTACATATCTGTTGGGACACAGACAACTAGTTTTAAGTAGGAGAAGTTCATAGGTTTGCAAGTGAGAACTTGCTGATAGGAAAATGCTGGGTGTAGAGGGTTTCATTCTATTTTATGGATGGATGATAAGATATTTCCATTAAGATTAGTTAATAGATGGGAACTGATTATAAGGAACTACATGTAATCACCTCCCTGGGTTCGGACAACAGGGAAGTGAGTGAAGGGAGACATCGAACAGTGTACGATATGACAGAATAATAATTTATAGATTATCAAGGGTCCATGAGGGAGGAAGGAGCATGGAGGAAGGGGGAAATTCGAGGAGCTAATACCAAGGCTTAAGAAGAAAGAAAATGTTTTGAGAATGATGATGGCAACAAACATACAAATGTGCTTTGTGTACAATGTATGTATGGATGGATAATGATAAGAGTTGTATGACCCCCCCCCCCAAAATGATTTTTTTAGTCTTTTTTGGGGGGGCATCACTGCCCTCTGGTGGGAGTGGGAGGCCCACCCTTGCTCCTGCTGCTGGATTCGAACTGGCAAGTCAATGGACTGCAGTCCTGCACTCAACCACTAAGCTACCGGGGCTCAGCCAAAAATGATTAAAAAAAAAAAAAAGATTACTTCATAGAGACATATTCAAGTGAAGTAGCTATTTTAATTTTTAAAAAATGAAGGTGGCTGAGCCCCGGTGGCGTAGTGGTGGTGCGTGGGACTGTGGCCCACTGGGATGGAGGTTCAATTCCGGCTCCCAGGAGCAAAGGCTGGGCCTCCTACTCCCACCACCAGAGGGCAGTGATGCCCCAAAAAAAAAAAATGAAGGCAGGCTCAAAGAGAAGCTTAGCTGCAAGACAACTGAGAATGACTCTAGAACTTCTTGTCAAAATAGCTGGAGGTTTTAATATATCACTCATGACTCCAAAACTGAGTAATAATAAATAAAATACTAAAAAGAGAAAATTGAAATAACTGCATAAAAAAAAGAAGATAAACCTTTCAGTGTCCCCAAAATGCGAAAGTGTGAATCAAGCTAGGCTGAAGCTAACAGTTTGCTGGGCTCAAAGCCAAACATACTTTTGGTAAATTTTACACTTTGAACATCTGGTTCAATATTACTGCCACAGAGAACTTAGACCATGTCTACATGATACAAATTGTACTGGATTATGGAAGATTCGCCCTCAATGAAACACAGCATTGCAGAACCAATTCACGGGTCTACCAGACTCTTGGGCAGTCACATTAGTTGCATCATGTCTGCAGCTTGAACTCATTCCTAGCAATTGCCAACCTGTGCCATTTCTATTTGAGGATAAGAGTGTGTCCACAGGTGACCCCAGCAGACTGAACAGAGTGGACATCCCATGAGATCTTTCTCCCTCAAACCAGCTTTCAGAGGGACACCTCTAATATATTTCCTTAAGCCAGGTTAAGATAGACTCTCTCTTGGCTCTGGGGATGGTCCAGTAAAAACCTACTTAATCATTCTTAAGTAGGGGTATCATAGAAGAATTTCTTAAAGCTTTTTAAGGTGGTACATCATGCTGTTTACTATAAATTATGATTTTTTTAGCAGAGGAAGGACAAACAAAATAACAATTATTACCACATTTGAAGAGGAAAAACATACCATTATATGCAAATGGAAGAGACTGTTAATATAAAATTATGAGTTGTGAATGTCAATATTTCCTAGTGAACTCATAATCATAATAAACAAACCTCATGAAGGATGACTAATGAGACAGTGGGGAACATGCATGCTAACTCCTCTTGTGCATCATTGTTAGTGATCTCTGTCTTACTGAGCCCCTTTCTGCTCATTCATTCAGCGGACATATGTTGGCTATTTACCGTGCACCAGGCTGTGCTGAGTATGGGGGAGACAAGAGTGAACAAACTCCTACACATGCCCCGAGGCACGTAATTTTGCCCCAAGTTCCTCTTTGAAATGAACCCTTTATAAAATACAATATGGAGAGAGGAGTGGAAGGATCATTGCTTCTTGGTTGGCTAGGGTATTATTCAAGCAACATGGCAAAAGAGACATGAAATTATGTGATTATATATTTTCTTTCAAATAATTGTTCAATAAGTCAAACCTTATAAAATGAGATCACTGAGGTATTTTTATGTATAAAAATTTTTTAAAGGCACAAACCAAGTCAGACATTCAGAGAAAGTTCAAATGTCCAGCCTTTGTAGAATGCTAGCATGGATAAAGTATTGTGTCCATGCTCACAGAGCCCAGTGTCCTCGGTGTGACAGGAGAATGATGGAGATCAGAGGGAAACTCCCTGTACTAGGGCTCTTGCAGGTTCAAATGGCCCTTCCATTAGGTCAAACAGTTCTTTACTTAAAAGGACAGGCTATGCTACATTCCTTTACCAGCATGACAACCCATAAGCTACTCTCGGCCTCCTTTCAGGAATTACAGGAATTCCCTTTAGGAATTACAGGAACAGCAAAGATAAGTTTATGTTAAAATTTTCAGAAATCACATTGAATGTTTTAAACATGTCATAATAAAATGGCTGTAAAGGCCTGTGTTAAACAGGGTTCTCTAGAGAAACAAAACCAGGGCACTAATAATTCTCTCTATATATTGATATAGATAGAAAGATACCTAACATTAGAAATAAGCAGTTAACTAATCTATAAAGCAGTACAAATAGCTTAGTGCAACTCACTTGCATGAGACAGCTAGTACTTTGGCAATCTTTTGAGTCTTGAGGGCCGCTGAGTAGTCCTCTATAGTCCTCAGGCTATCTGGTCACAGGCAACAAATAGCAAAGCAGGTCACCAACAGTCAGTCAGATGACAGAGTCCAACAGTCCCCAGCTCAAGAGATGTATATTCCAGGAGCACGGTGAAGCAAGGCTTGAAGGAACCTCAACTCATAGCAACACAGTCCACTGATTAGGTGTCCCATAGTTGGGTAGCTTGGAAATGGAGACACAGGACAAACATGGGAGCCGCTGGTTCGAAGATCCAAGAGCAAGAGAGAAAGGGCAGAAATCACCAAGCCATTTATATCTTGCCCTTCAATTGATCTTACATATGTTCATTAGCCACATTGTCACAACAAACCCACCTATCTTCTTTGGCCATGTTGGCACAACAAGCCTATCACAGGACCAGACATATTTTATTGAAAGTGAAGAACTCAAAGCCTGCCTAAGAATGTGCCAGTGACTGTGCTAAGATCTATGCTTTTATGTGTGTCACACTGAAATTTAAAGACCATAGCAAAATAGATTTGATGACATTCAGCACTAATTCAGCACCCAAACGAAATGAACTGTGTGATTACATCAAAAAAATCCCACACAAAGAAAGTAAAAGATAATTTTAAAACAAGAAATGAAAAAAAAGCCCACTGAAATGGCTAACAGAAGAAGTCCTGAAACTTGCCCTAGAACATAGAGAAGCAAAAGCAAATGGAAGAAACAAGGAAGAGAAAGGACAGTAGATTTTAAGGGTAAATTAAAAAAGAGTAAGTCTTATAATGAAACGTGCATGACATGGCATTAGAAAACTAAAAGGGAATCTTGAAAAATATTGTGTCCATCTGTTTTTTCTATGGTGTTTGTAAAGTGTCTGTATTCACAATTTTCTATCCTCATTTTCTGTGAAATGAGGTTCTGTCTCAAGTTTAGAATTTTCTACTTTCTCCTAAATATAATAACATAGTGGTTCATAAATATATTACAACTATCATGATCCCAATTCTTTACAAATTCTGCTAGACTGGAAGAGTTACACTGGTACAAACAGGAGCTGGTAATACAGGGAACCCAGGACAAATGAACCTCTCAGAACCAATAGTAGAGTGGAGATACAGGAAGGGTAGAAGAAATGTGGGGTAGAGAGGTGGAGTCAATTACAAGGATCTACACATAACCTCCTATCTGGAGAATGGACAGTGGAGGAGTGGGCAAGGGGAATATCAGGCAGTATAAGATATGACAAAGTGGGGCTGAGCCCCAGTGGCCTAGTGGTTGTGCGCGGGACGACGGCCCACTGGGACGGAGGTTCAATTCCAGCAGTGGGGCTGGGCCTCCTACTCCCACCACCGGAGAGCAGTGATGCCCCCCCCCCCAAAAAAAGATATGACAAAGTAATAATAATTTTTAAAATATCAAGCATTAGTGAGGGAGGGGGCATCAGGGTAGGAGGGAAAAAGAAGAAAAGCTGATGTCAAGGGCCCAGGTGGAAAAGTAAATGGTTTGAGAATGATAATGGCAGCAGGTGTGTGAAGGTGCTTGGCACAATATATATCTATATATATCTATATATATATATATGGATTGTGATAAGTGTTGTAAGAGCCCCCAATAAAATAATTAAAAATATATTAAAAACTTGGTTTCATATGTCAGTATGATATAGTTGAAAAATGAAACTTAAACCCGGTGTGCCAGGATGTGAATGCAGCATGATGGCATGCAGTAGGGAGCAAGGGGAGGGGTCTGAGGGTCCAGCCCCAACCCCAACTATGTGGACAGCCATCCCTCCCCCTAGGGGAGTTTGCTTTGGACGTCAGCACTAAGGCTGCTGCTTGCAGAGAGAGACATGTCTGACCAGAGCACACAAGAGCAAATGAAGAGGGAGAAAGAGAATGGAGTTCATCTTGGCTCACCGAACCTCAGAACAGACATTGCACAGAGAGGACCACATGGCCAGCCCCACTGTGAAACACGGTGTCCCTCACTGACCCAAGACCCTATGGGAACAACACTGGAGACACAGGTTCGGGAGTGCACCCTGTCTGACCACGCTACGCTGAGGCGAGGGCATGTAGCAGAACAGAATTTCCCTAGGGAGTGCCAAGGATATACTTTGGGGCCAGGAAGTGGCACCCCATTTGACTCAACTGGGAGACACTCCTAGAGGTCAACAAACAGACCTTGAAGTATTTACAGGGTTTTTGTTGTTGTTGTTATTTTTATTTATTTATTTTACTAATTTATATATTTTTTTCTGGACACTTTTTTGTTGTCATTTTGTTTTCTTTTGTTGCTTCATCTTGTGATGTCTTTTTTTGTACTTATTTCTGCAAGTCTATCTAGATAAGATAGGCTGAATAAATAGTTTGGAGGAGAAAACAAGGGCACTGATGGTTCCAGAGGGACATGGGAGATGGGGAGGTGGTGAAAAGGAGGTGGTGTTGGCCAACCCAGGAATGAGGGAAAAATAAGTGATCCAAAACCAGTGGCAAGGGGTGTGTGAGAAGCCTGATAGGGACTGATCAAGAATAATGTAACAGAAAGAAATTACTGAAACCCAAGTGAAGGATGAGCATGAGAGGGGGACAAGAGGAAAGTAAAAGGAAATAGAGGAAAGAACCGGAAGGCAAAAGGGCATCTACAGAGGTCTAAATATAGGCATGAACATATATTTATATGTGATGATGGGGAAATAGATCTATGTGCACATACTTATAGGGTTAGCAGTAAGGCAGCAGATGGGCATTGGACCTTCACTAATGTACTTCCTCAATGCAAGAACACTTTGTTCTATTAAATTGGTATTTTGTGATGCTCACCTTCCTGACACGATCACTGAAAAAGAAAATGTGCGCACAAGCAAAAGTGGTGAAGAAAGCTGATAGTGCCTGGATATCAAAGCTATAGCATGTGGGGTCTTCAAGGCTTGAAAGTTAACAAGTGGCCATTTAGCTCAGAAGCACATGGAAGAAACACACAAACCTGTGTGACCACGAGGGCTCAATAGAATCAGTGAGCAGTCATCAAACAATATAATTGCTTGCCTACCTTCCTGATATCATCGTTGAAGAAAAAGGTGTGCATTAGCAAATGTGGTGAAGAAAGCTGATGGTGCCCGGCTATAGGAGATACAGTGTCTGGGGTCTGAAAGACTTGAAAGTAAACAAGTGGTCATCTACCTCAGAAGCAACAAAGCTCTCAAGGAAGAAGTACACCAACTTGTGTGACCATGAGATGTTGAAGGGATCAGGTATCAGGCATCAAATAACTAAATATTATATCATTGTAAATGAAGAAGAGTACAAATTGGAGACCCAAAGTCCACCAGCAGAGGAAGCAACATCCCTTTACAGAAGGGTCCCTGGAAGGAGAAGAGCCAGTCAGGGTGCAGTGTAGCAAAGATGAAATATACAACTTTCCTCTAGTTCTTGAAGACTTCCTCCCTCCCACTCTCATGATCCCAATTCTACCTTGCAAACCCAGTTAGACCTGAGGGTGTGTACTGGTACAGATAGGAGCCAGAAACACTGAGAATTCAGGACAGATGATCCCTTCAGAACCAGTGGTGAGAGTGGCGATAGTAAGAGGGTGGAGGGAAGGTGGAGTAAAAAGAGGGAATGGATTATAAGGATCTACAAATATCTTCCCCCCACCCCAGGTTATAGACAACAGGGAAGAGAGTGAAGGGAGACATTGGACAGTGTATGATATGACAAAATAATAATAATGTATTGATTATCAAGGGTTCAAAACGGAGGAGGAAGCAGAGATGGAGTGGACAAATGAGGCGCTAATACCAAGGGTTTAAGTAGAAAGAAGATGTTCTGAGAATGTTGATGGCAGCAAATGTATGCTTTGCATACAATGGGTGTATGTATGGATTGTGATAAGTGTTGTTTGAGCCACCAATAAAATGATTAACAACAACAAAAAAGAAAAATGGCAAGTAATTGGAATAAATATTCTAAGGTAAAAATGTTCTGTAATTATTATATTTTAATAAATAATTAGAAAAAGAAAACAATAAGGAAAGAACATATTCAGATTTAAGCTGAAAAAACTGAAGAAAAAAATCAAGATTTGAGTTGCAATATTGAAAGATTCTATTAGAATAATATTCAATGATGAAAGAAACATCAAAAGAAAATGGAAGGCGGGCTGAGCCCCGGTGGCGTAAGTGGTTGAGTGTGGGACTGCAGCCCACGGGCTTGGCAGTTCAAATCCAGCGGTGGCTCTCAGGAGTAGCACTGGATAGGTCCCATGACCACGAGAGGGCAGTGTTGCCCCCCCCCCAAAAAAAAGAAAATGGAAGGCATGCAGAGTCACTGTACAGAAAATAATCCCTTGACAGATTATTTATTTCAGGAGGAAGCATATGATCTAGAAGTGAAGATCTTGGCAAAAGATGTCTAAGCTACCATTGAAGACACTGGCAAAAACCCAGGCTTTAAGAATGTTGCTTGCAAAGGGATGCAGAACTGAAGAAGTTGACTCTTCTGTGCCAATACATTTGGAAGACAATTATATGAGCAGCTGACCAGAAAGATCTATGTATGTGCCCAGTCCAAAGAGAGGGGATTCAAAAGGACCCCAAGGTTGTAGAACAGTATTATTATTATTACATTCAAGTGTCATTTTGCTGATGATGATTTTAAATGGTTATAACAGTGCAACAACACAGAACTACCAGAAATTGGGGCCAAATTCAGATGATGACTTAACTTGACTCTTGACTAAACTCAGAGAAGACCAGAAAGATGTTCAAATTGAATTATGTTCTCTGTGGATTAAGAGGACGGTCTGTGTCAGGGTTGTATCCTGACATATTCAGAAAGTATGTTGGACAAATACTTCAAGAAGGTGGACTGCATGATGAAGAGTGAAGGATCCATATGGAAGAAGACTCACTAAGAGCTCATGATGACACAACCTCACTTGCTGAGAGTTAGAAGAACTGGAAGCATTTACTGGTAATGATGAAGGACTACAGTCTTCAATATAAATTATACATGAAGATGGAGGAAAAAATTCTCAAAATTGGACCAAATCAGCAAAGTTCCCCGAAAGTGCAATTGGTTAGGTGGTGGCTTCCTAAATGTAAGGTCACTGGGTCAGACACACCAGTGACTGCCCCAGAAACTATCATGTCTCTATGACCAGCATCCACTGGATGGCCAGTGGGTATGATTCAGGCTGAGACCAATGAACAATACCCATCATCAACACACTTGAAGCCATAGTCAGGAAATGAAATGATGTGGTCCACTTTGAAAATCTGCTACAAAAGACATCTTCAAAGTGCTGACAGAACCCCAAAGGGGTCATTTTTGAAGATGAAGGAGTGTCTGAGGCAGCCAGCAGTATTTTCAATGTCCTTATGTGCTTGTGAAAGCTAGACAATGAGTCAGAAGAATGGATGTGTTTGGATTATGGCATTAGTGAAGATTATTGACTACACCATGAATTTCCAGAAGAACAAAGACATCTGTCTTGGAAGAAGCTCAACCAGAAAGTCTGTAAGATGCAGACATGGGGAGAGTTCATGCCACATATTTTGGTTGGGTCAGGAGGGACCAGTTTTGGGAGAAGGACATCATTCTTGGTACTGTAGAATGTCAAGAGAAAAAAAGATCATCAGGAAGATGGGCTGACACAGTGGTTGAAATAAGAGGCCCAAAGATAGCAATAACTTATGAAAAAGGTACAGCCCTAGGTGGTGTTTTCCTCTATGGTCCATGAGACTTCTATGAGTCACAACAGACTCAGCAACACTCAAAAACAATACTAATGTGAGTGCATGTGTGTGTGTGTGTAAGATGGATATGCACACAACTTCAAAAAAAATCTCTAAGTTTTTCTTTGCTCATTATTCTAAGTGAATCCAACTGATGTAGAACACTCCCCTCTACCCGTCTTTACGAGAATTTTAATTTTAGTCTCCTAACATGCCACAGCTCCAAAAAAATGAGTAATCCCAGGCTAATCCCTCTGTTTTTCAGGAAATGGAAGACCCTAAAACTCTAGAGGAACTTTACTAGGGTCAGAGAAGCAACACCCAATGTGTTCACTCATCCCTCCACCTAGCTGGGAAATTGCACACACAGGCTTCTAGCTGAGTGTCTGACTCATCTTGGTGATCCATTAGCTCAGATGGCACACATGGAAAATGTGGGAGGATGTCACATAGCAGTGGCTGCTCTGCAGAGTGGAAATGGGCACCAGCACAGTGATAATCTCTAATCACTTCTCCTCTCCTCTGGCTACCCAGGTGTCCCAATGCTGCCAGCATTGGCCATCCTCATGGCTGCCCACTCTCCCTAGGATATCAGGCTTCCAGGACTCTGGCACTGGAAGAGGCTCAGTTACTCACCACACTATAACAATATTAACATACTCTCTTTATTCCAGGACTTCACTTCCTTTCCCTGCCAAGAACCCAGATGTGTTAAGTAGCAGAATCATCTCCAACTTACACAATAATGAAAATTGAGGTTAACTAATTGTGTCTGATTCAAAAGACACATTTTTTATCCACTAAATGATACCCAATTGTCTCTAGCATATTAGGAAATTTTAACTTACATTCAATTTCTCATCACATTTTGCCCCTTATCCCAGAAACATTCTGCACCTGAAGACCCAAGTTCAAGTTCCTGTTTCTGCAAAGCGCAGGAACACACACACACATTCTCATATTTCTCTCTCACTGCCATCGAGTCGATGCCAGATCCTATAAGAAAAATAGAATTGTCCAGTGAGTTTCTGAGACTACAACTCTTCACGGGAGCAGAAGATCTCGTCTTTCTCCAGTGGAGCAGCTGGTGGTTTCAAACGGCTGACCTCAGGTTATCATCCCAATGCATAACTACGACGCCAAGGCTCTCACATGCTCTCAGACAGTGTACTCACATTGAGTGCATTTCTGCTGTCTCACTTACCATAGATAGGCCCAGTTATTGTTCACAACAAGTTTCATTTGGGACTGGGCTTTTAAGTGCATTTAAAACATTTTGAGGGCCCTAGTGACTGTCACAAAATATTTCGGGCAAAGGTACCAGTTGATGCTTTCCAAAAATCAGAATAGGCAACTGCCAGCTTCCACATGGGGTTTTCCTGAATGACATTATGTATTCGAGAAAAAAAAGACCCAATACATTGAGTGTTTGTTTACTGATGTGTGAACAGTTCTTTTACACAGATTTGGGAAAAGGGCTAATTGACAGTATTTGTTGTCTTCTAACAGCTTCTTCACCAAGTATTCTCTTGTTTTGAGCTCTCAAGAAGCCTGGTTCTTCTCCCAGTTCACCTTTCACTTCCTCCTGAAACAGCTTTATCGGCTTCCCATTCTTCCATCTGTTTCCCTTTGAAATGATGCCTCCGGACGCTGACCTCGTCGGATGTCGCCAGTCCCCCTTGCTTGCACATGCTGTGACTCATTGTCACTCATTTGTGCAAAGAGCAGTGAGCCAAGGCCAGCAGACATTGCCTGTGAAGGACTAATCAGCTACCCACTAGCATAGGAGCATGTCTGCGTGGATAGCTCCAAACACCCTAGTTATCCTCCCCCCACCCCCACCCCCAGGTTCCAATCCTGAACAAGTGGTGTGAAAGTCAACATCTTCAGGTCCAAGTCAGGCTTCCACTGCCAAGAACCTGCACAGGAAGTTGTAGTTACTTCTCTCTTTCAAAAATTAGCCTTGAATGACAAAAGTTGATTTTGTTCTTCCTGTTGGCTTTTGTTTTGTTTGTTTTTAAGTAAAGGGAGAGACGGATGTTTTCTCTAGGCCCTGGCAGATCATTTGTTGTTTTTTTTCTCACCCCTCCTGCTTCTCTCTGGTGTTTTTCAAAATGAGCGAAGGCTGATTTCTAGCCGAGGATATTTCATGGCTTAGTTTCTCATCAAGATGATAAATCAGACTGGGTGCTTGAATAATTACATTCCTGGAGCTGGACTATAATTTTCACCGCAGAATTCATGAGGCACTGTTCTGACTCATTATATACAACAGTTTTCATAACTCATGCAAATATTGCATCCAACTTTTGGATAGATAGTGGGGTATTTTTAGGAATTTTCATCAATACTTAATAATGCAATTTGCACTACAAACAGAACTTTGCAATAAAGAATTCAAGATAAGTACCATGAAGTCAAGTAGGTGTTTCATAGTCCCAGTTTTCATTGACAATACCTTGACTCTGATGCTCAATCTGAACCAAATTGACTGTCCCTGAGTCAGGCCTGACTCAAGGAGGCCCGATAGCCCTGAGCAGAGCTACCTGTACAGATTTCTGAGCTTGGGAGTCATTATAGGAGCTATAAATGGTTGACCTTGTGGTTACCACCCAAGCAGGTGACCCGCTGTGCCGCCAGCCTCCTTTCTATCAGACATGTGAATGTATATGTTGGCATCACCATCGATGACAGTATGCCCTAGAGACAGCATGCTCTTTGCTCTGGAAACAAGCTCACACGCTCGCTGCATGCAGCCCAGGTGGCTCCAATTCTCAGCATCTCAGACTCTCGGGGTTCCAAGAGTGTGCACCTTGAAGAGAGTCACACCTCACCCTTCCCTGTGAGCTGCTGACCTTTAGTAATGGGGGCTTCAGAATGCCATTCTAGTTTCCATCACTGAATTGCTGCGTGGATTTTAGAAACACAACTTACATGTGTATTTTTACAGAGAGGTATACCCTACACTTTCTCTAAAGCCTTTTTTTGTAGCCCCCTTTGACTTAGGCAGAAAAAAATATATCTATATGTTCTTATGCAACTAAACTGAAATCATACAGCTCTAAAGGTTCTTCCTTGTTTTTTTAATACTTGCATACTACCACAGAGGAAAAGATTGATATGCTTTACAACCATAGCAATAATTTTTTTAATGAATAACTATAGTATTAAATTGAAGGGAGTAGGTGACAACTTCCTGAACCTCAACCAAAGGATGTTTGTTTCCTCAGGATTTACAGTTTAGACCTCTGTTTCCCTAGGAGTTGAAATAAATAGGGCGAGCTATTTAGCTCTTCAGATATCAGCCAGGACACTTGCCAAAAATTGACAAATAAATGAAATCCAGAATTTAGTCTAAACGCCGAAATGAAAAACAAAGCCTACCACAGGCTACCCGGCTGTGCACCATCAAGTCACTGAATTTCTCTGAGCCTCCGTTTTCTTCTCTGTACAATGGAACTGAACATATGCACCTCCTACAGTGTTTAAGAGGAAGTCACAGATATGTGCCATACATGAAGCTCACAGTACAAGATCTGACACTATTGAGTCAAGGTACCAGTAAGTTTGGTATCAATATGTTCTGAAGCCATGTCATTTGATGAAGAAGTTAAACTATCTACATGTTGTTATTGTGCCTGGTGAGGGGACCCTGTGTACAATGGAGTGGAACACTGTCCAGCCCCTCCTGCCAGCTGATGCTGGTGTGGGTCCACTGTTGCACTAAGTATGTCAAACTGCCTCCTTGAGAGCCTTCCTCTTTTGTGCTGGCTCTGTGTATGCACATCCCTTTCAGGGACCTGGTTTCTCCTGATGATGCTGATCATGTGGGTCATGAGACAGTCTCAGTATGCACTCTTTTGGGGAGCAATTGCTACACAAATCACCTCCATTTAGGGTAAAATAAATTAATTTATGTGTGTGTTAATATGATTTATATGAGATAATAGTATGAGCTTTCAGCTGGGGATGTGGATTGGGGAAATACATTTCTGCATTATGGGAAAAGTTTGGAAGGTAGAATTTAAAAATATAAACAGAGGCAATGTTGCAAACTGTTTTAGTCTTGGGTTTGTGAAAAGCAGAAGCCAAGATGGGATTGTTTGAGGATTTTATTACCGGAAACTCCTGTGGGTAAAAACTAGGAACTGGAGAAGACTGACAGGGTGAAGAAGAAGGGAAGGGATGTTCTAGGCTGTCATGGGGGCATCATGAAGATTTAAGGAGGCCATGAGGGAGTCCTAGAGCTAAAGTCAACGTTAAAGGAACCCATGTCCCTCAGGCCTGAGCTAGTCTTAGCCATTGCCTGGGAGTAGCTGTGGCTGTATGAGCACTGTGCAGACATTTGATAGGTTTTCCAAGGCTGTTGTTGTAGGAGTGCTTGGCAGTGACACTCCCTTCAGTATGCATTATACCTGATTGCAAAGACAATGAGTTTTCTCACAACTTCATGATGAATGGTGAAGACATTGAAGTTGTCAAAATAACATTCTACTAGAACCAATGATCGCTATCCAAAGAAGCAGGAATCAGGAAACCATATCACTATATTGCACAAGGAAAATCTATAATAAAAGATGTCTTTAGAATTCTACAAAGCAAAGATGTCATTTTAAAGACAAAGGTGGGTTGAGCCCCTGTGGCGTAGTGGTTGAGTGCGGGACTGCGGCCCACTGGTTTGGCGGTTCAAATCCAGCAGCAGCTCTCCAGGAGCAAGGCTGGGTTTCCTATTCCCATTAGGGCAGTGATGCCCAAAAAACAAAAACAACAAAGAAAGAAAAAGGTCACCTGAAAAACCATGGTTTCCTAAATTCATCTATATGAATGCAAAAACTGGAAAATGAACAAAAGAAGACAGATGAAGAACTGATGCATATGAATTGTGATGCTGCTATAGATATTGAATATAATATGCATTATCAAGAGGATGAAAAAATCAGTCGCACAAGAAATGCAATTGAATCCTTCTTGGAAATAAGGTTGGTGAAACTTTGTTTTGCTTATCTTGAACATTTCATTAGGGAAGTCTAATCCCTTGAAAAGGCACCCTATTTAGAAAAGAAGAGGGCCAGCAAAAATGAGGAAAACTCTTCGTGGTATACATTAACCCTATGAATACAGGAATGGGTTAAAACTCATCAACAGTTCTGAAGATGATGTGAAAACTTTCAATGTTTTGTTTTATTTCTGTCAAACAACCTGATAAGTAAATTCACCAAACAAAAAAGCTATAATATAAAGGTAAATCAATATATGTCAATGACATTACAGGCATAGAGAGTGGTGTAGTGGGCTATTTATTGGGCAGCTAACCACAAGGTCAGCATTTCCAAACCACTAGCTGCTCCAAGGGAGAACAGTGTGGTTGCCTATTCCTATAAACAGTCTTAAAATGCACAGAGACAGTTCTGCCCTGTCCAATAGGGTTACTATGAAGTAGAATTGGCTTCATGACAGTGAATTTGATTTGGAGTTGAGTGTTTATTAATTTATATCAATGATGCAGTGGGCTAAAGATAGGCTAATGATAGGATCACCAATACAAACCCACAAACTACTCTCTATAAATTAAACTTGAAAGAGGAAATATGATAGGGTAGGCCCATAGTGTGGACTCAAGAGTGAGGGGAAGCGTGTAGTTTGAAAACTGAGGCACTTGCTGCCATTAGCTATATTTTTTTGCTCCAGTTTTTCTAATTAAAAGCAATCAATAGAAAGTTGTGGATGCAAATCTGCTGTTTGCTTTGGAGAAACACAGTGGATTCTCAAGGACACTGTTACACAGCATCATAAAGAAGTGCATGATTCTTGATGCATGTGGTTCTTCCACATTTCTCATTTGACGTTTTGCCTACAGAAGTTGAAAGTAGTGCTTGGAAAGAACTAGGAGGTAGGGAAAAATACACAGAAAACAAATTGCTTAAGTAGCTTGACACAAGTATCCTATTTCTAGGACTCTACTCATAGAAACCATCAAAAATATTTGAAAGCACTTGTAGGTTTCAATTTTGGTAAAAGCTTGACACAGGAAACAATCCAGTGTCTTACACAAAATAATAATCCAGTCATTTATGCTTCATCAACTGATATATAGCCATTCAAATGATTATTAGTGTAGGGGAAAAATAGCAAAGGAGGAGGGAAAGAAGTATAATAAGAACAGAAGTAGAAGGAGGAGAAAAGGAAAAGAAATAGGAGGAGGAGGAGGAGAAAGAAGAGAAGGAGTAGAAGGAGAAGGAGGAGGAGAAAGAAGAGATGGAGGAGCAAGAGGAGAAGGAGGAGGAGGAGGAGAAGGAGCAGGTGGAGGAGATGGAAGAGGAGAAGGAGGAGTTACTCTCAACCCCATTGTTCAGAATGGAAAGCCATGAGTCAGCCTTAGTTCTTTTCTTCTCACCCTATTCAAGTCATTGGTGATGGTGCATGTGTGTGTTCAAGGGTACGGGGAGATTGCTACAGGATCCATTCTAGCTCATGTGATCCTGTGTAGCAGAATGGACCAATGTTCCTTACGCATTCCAGAGCTGATTTTTAGCAGTAGGTCCCCACGTCTCTCTTCTGAGGTGCTTCTGGGTGGCCTCAAATCTTAAACAGTTGCATCAGTCAGGGACTCCCACATAACTGACTAGCAAATCCTACTTACTTTGCTTCCCAGATAAATGACAAATACATTCAACTCCTTTTGGCTCACCTGCTTCTAGTCTCTTCAAATGAATTGTCCCCATTGCTTCCTCCTTGCTGGCCTTCCATGGCAGTGAGCGTGAACTTCAGCATACTTAATTTTTATCAGGTTGATACTTAATTTTTAAAAATCCTTAAGTTATCTTCATACAAGATTTGTAATATAATCCTTATGTTCTCTATCTGTAAATATTATGTCAATATTGATGGCTAACAAACCATCCCCAAACTCGATGGCTTAAAAGAACAATTACTATAAGCTTACTGAAACATTTGCAGATCAGGTTGAAGTTCATGGATCTAGATGAGACTCACTTGGACTTACCTTGAACCTGTACACTGGAAACAGGCCAGTCCCACACATCTCATCCCTCTTGGACCAACATCCTGCTGTGTAGGACACATTCTTTTACCACAGGGGCAGAAGTGCCATAGGGTGAACCCCACCATGCAAGTGCTTTTTAAATTTCTTCTTGAATTACATTGGCTAATGTTTCCTTAACCAAAGCAGTGACATAACTGAGCTAAAAATGGCAACAAAATACAAACAAGTTAGTCACATGGCCTACTCTCACAGCAGTACAATGAGTAAGTGCAGCTTTACTTTAGAAGATGACTATGGAAAAAATAAATAATAAAAAGAGAGGACTGTGATAGAGTTAACCCAACCCAACCAACCCACAGCCAGCAAGTCAATTTGAACTCATAGGGTTTCTCAGGCTTCAAATCTTTATAGGAAGAGGTAGGCTCATCATTCGCCCTGTAAGTGAATGGTAGATTTATATTGCTAAATTTATGAGGGATAGGCCAACAATTACCAACAGCTCCACCATGACTCCTGGAGTTGAGAGAGGTTGCTGTTGTTAAGTGTCTTCAAGTAGGATCCTTCTCTTAATGACCTTATGTACAATAGAATCAAACACTACAAGGTCCTGTACCATTCTGACAATGGCTGTGTTTGTGTACATTGCTGTAGCCACTGTGTCCATCCATCTTGTTATGGGTCCTCTTCTTTTTCAATGCCCTTCCATTTTACCAAGCATCATGTGTTACTTCTGGGACTGGTCTCTCTTGAGAACTTGCCCAAAGTAGATGTGATGAAGTCTCACCAACTTTCTTTCTCCTAGGGAGCTTTCTGCCTGTGCTTCTTCCAACACAGATTTGTTTGTTCATCAGGTAGTCCATAGCATTTTCAATATGCTTAGCCAGCACCACAATTCAGATAGTCTACTCGGTCTTCTTTATTTAATATCAAATTTTCATATCCCAAAGAGGCAGCAATGGAAAATACTGGGGCTTAGACTTAGGCACACTTTAGTTCACAGTCAGACATCTTAGTTCTTCAAACAGTTAAAAAAAAATGTCTTGAGCTTTAGGTTTATTTAATGTAATACTTTTTTAATGCTGCTTCTATGAACATTGATTGTGGATATAAGCAACATGAACTCTTTCACAACAGCAGCCTTTGCTCCCTTTACTGTGATGCTTTCTGTTGGTTGGGAGGATTTGGGTTCATTTGCAGTCCACCTTCACATGCACCTGGCTTTCAGCAGCCAAGGTTGTGCCACCTATTTGGCAGAGATTGTTAATAAGCCTTCCTCCAGTCCTGATGCCCAGTCCTTCCTCATGTAGTTCAGCTTTTCAGATCGTTTGTACAAAATACATATTTCATACATATAGTGAGAGAATACAACTTTGATGCATATCTTTCCTGATTTATACCATCGAGGATCCCATTGTTCTCTTTGAATGACTGCCTCTTATACATTGCACAAATTCCAAATGTTCTGGAATTCTCATTCCTAGCCATCCTTTGTTATGATCAGCATAGTGGAATGGAATTGCATATTAATAAAACACATGTAGACATCTTTCTGTTATTCCATATGTTGAACCCAAATTAATCTGACTTCACTGAGCATGTCCCTTTCTCCATGACTTCTTCTGAATCTGTCCCAATCTCCTGGCAGCTCGCTGAAATGTGCCACAGTTGATCAATGCTCTTCAGCAAAATGTGAGCTGCATGTGATGCTACCGATGTTATTGAATAACTTCTACTTTTGTGGGGTCACTTTTCTTTGGAAGGGATAGAGATATGGATCTCTTCTAGTCAGGTTTCTTGTCATAGGCAAGTGAGCACTTTTAGTGTTTCTTCAGCTTGTTCAAACATTTCAATTGATATTCTATCAATTCCTGGGGCCTTGTTTTGTGCCAATGTCTTTAGCACCATCAGTTCTTAATCATATGCTATTTCTCAAAATGGCTAATGTCAAAGGGTTCTTTTTGATATAGTGACTGTATTTTTTTTGCATCTTCATTTGATGCCTCCTGCCTCATTCAATATTTCACTTAATCATTCAGTATTGCAACTCAGGGAGTGAAATTTTTCTTCTTTGGTTTCAGCTTCCAATATCCTGAGTGTGTTGTTCTTGCTTGTTTTTCTAACCACAGTTTTTTTCACATTACATTATAGTGAATTGTCATTTCCAGCTGCCCATTGAATTTTCTGTCCAGCTCTTTGACTTTATCAGTCTTTCCATCTACTTCAGCCCTTCTCCACTCAAGATAAAGTTTCAGTTGTTCTTCTGACGTTCACTTGTATCTTTTCTTTCTTTCCTGTCTTCTTACTGACCTTTTGCTGTTTTCTCCTTGCCCGGCATCTTCATCTTCATCTTTGCCTTAGGCTCGTATTCTCAGGATCAGCTCCAGATTCCAGCATGAGGCTCATCCTTGTTATCCCATTTGACCACAGTATAAAATATGTACCCCTTTTCTTTGCTCTCTTTTCTTGGGTTATCTTTAAAAAGTAAAACTCCTGAGTTTTCTCTATGATGACTGCTCTTGCTTTTCCTCATAAAGGCTCCCCAAATAAAGCATGACCAACTGCATTCAGTCATCTGTCTCTCACACCACTCACATGCCGCTCTCCTATCGCATTCACCCTGGACTCTGGCAGATTTGAGGCCATAGTGCTGTGTATCACTGCAGGACTCTTTTCTTTTGTGATGGAAAATGTTCTAGTTGATATACTAGGCAGCCTGAACTTATACCCAAATGTGTCTCCCTACTCTAAATAAGTAATGACAGCCACGGCTCTTCCAGTTTTCCTGCCAGATATTAAATGGTGGCCATAAGGAAGACTGTACCAGGCAATGGCCCCTATGTCTGGTTAAAAGCTATGTCGAGCACACTAGGAGGAGATAATTGTCAGACTGCACGACTTTGGCTTCCAGTTAACTGGAAATGAGTACTGAATTGTGTGTAAAGTGACTGGAAGGACCTAGCAACACTAAATCAAACATTTCACACTTCATGCAGAGGTACAAGATGAAATTTGGGAACAGAGACAGCTATTGATTCCTGCCAGCCCCCTCCTCAGGATTAGTGAAACTACTTCTTTATGACTGCTACACAAATGAAATTCCTCCTGAATACTTCTTGTGGGAGTTTCCAGTGAAGTATGCAAGGGTCACTAAAAAGCCTAGAGTTTTTAGAAAAGAAAGAAAGAAAACTCTGATAGCTGACACATGCTCACAAAAAGTGGAATTTAGTGGCATCAATTATTCCCATTCACCTCCTCCTCACCCCGGCCCCCTGGATGTCCTTCTATTCACACATGCACTCACTCCAACAATGCATCTGAAAATTGCTACCACGTGTTTTCCTTCACTCACACTTTCCCCACTTCTGTATCTAATTTCTCAAAGGAACTGTAAAATTGCTGTCACTAAAAATGTCTCATTTCTTCTTCATTTGAAGCTTGTTCCCACCAAACACTTTTTCACAACTGAGGTTCTTTTTTGAATCACATAACACAGAAAATTATTTCAGTGATAATTTCCTCAGTTCTTCCAACAATGGTGTATAGCTAGTGCCATCATGACTGCACAATAGAAATATTACTTCATTACAAATGAAAGATGTTATGCCCATTGGTACCTACAATGAACTACCTCCTGTGTCAGGAGCATCTAGCCTTTGTCTGACACTTTGCCAAGTGGCCTGTGGATTCCTATGATGCTGGAAGCTGTGCTGCCAGTTTTTCACATACCGACAGTATTTCATCCATAGTAGACACATTTCAGCAGAGCCTCCAGATTAATATGGACTAGAAGTAAGTAAAGCTTGGTGTTCTCTTTAGAAAGATTAGCCCATGCAAAGTGTGGTAGTTATATAATCTGGTGTCAGTTTGAGAGGATTATGAGTGAAAGAGTGGAGACTGACCTGTCAATCAAGATATAACCAATGAGGAATCTGTGTGGACATGGAGTTCTCTTGTGAATTCTGGGAGCTCCTGGATTTCCTTCTTGGAGGTGGGAGAATTCTCACTCTGGACACTCCTTGGAAATGCTCTACTGACAAAACACATGGTGCTATGCCGTGGTAGCTGGAGAAGCCATATACACCTGCCCTGATGTAACCAGACTTCTAGAGCTAGAGATACCATGTAGAGATCCCTGTCAGTGCTGAGATGTTTCTTTTCCAACCCACTGGCTTGTGATCTTTCTGTAGTCAGTGTCATTTTATGTGTTTTTGTGGGTCTGAAGAGAAATTTATACATTAATAACAGGCATATGGCCTAATACCGGACTAATGGACTTGATCTGGACCGTTTCTTAATGTACAGTTGCTTAATGTACATCTGGGATATTTTCTTAGTGTACAGTTGCTCTTGTATATAAACCTCCTTCTTATACACATATGTATCCCTGTAGATTTGTTTTCCTAGTCTCCCTGGACTAACACACAAAGTTTATGGATCACAGCAGAACATTGGCTAACTCGCTGACTTCAGTTATGTGGTTAGGAAAGATTGATTTGTGAAGCAGAGAACTGATGAGGGAGAAGGAGACTCTTGGTGAGCTGTATTGGTGCAATAACCCCAGCCATGGACTGGAATATGAAACAATTGTGAAAATGTCCTAATATCAGGCAGTATTTCTTTTCGTTGTGCATAGGATGCCACATGTGGGCATCCAGAAAGGGAATTTGCAGCTCATTCTGGTTCTAAAGTCCACTCTTCAGTAGTTTTTGGTACCTCCTCTCACCAAATCCAAGTTGTGGCCCTCGTAAGGAGAGCCTGTGTCAGCATTCAGGACAGACCTGCAAGGCCAGCTCACTTAGCTAAAGAGGCCATTTTCTCAGTCACTAATGAAACCAGAAAACAGTGAATGGAATTGTACATGCTCAGCTTCAAACTGAAATAGAGTTTTTGAATGGTTTGAAAAAAAGAAAAGAAAGAGAAAAAAAGGAAAAAAGGAAGAAAGAAAAGGAGGAGCGGGGTGGGAAGGAGCCAGAGGCATTTGAACCCTTTGGCATTCTACAATGGTTCTTTTTCACTTACTGTCAGCACTGCGGACAAGTACGCAAACGGAATGCAAGTGAATCTGCAAGTGTGCTGGACTCCGCTCAAGAGACAGTGTTGAATTAGTTGGGGAGCGCAGTCCTCAACTTCATGTGCAAAGCAAGGCTTGAATTCGGAGGCTGTGTGGGTCAGGGACAGTCACTAATCACTTGCCTCATAAAGAGGCTGCTCTCAGTCCTCACTGACATCCGCGGGGATACTAAATCATGCTCCAGCTTTGAGCTGATTCCTTTCACAGCACGATCATTACTGCCTCACCTCACTTGAGAAATCCTGCCTTCTTTACCAGCCTTTTATTAGTTATAAACGATTGTCTAAATCAACAAGTGGTAAATCTCCCTTAGTTAAAATTTGATTTAAATGAGCTTACCTTGGGATGCGGACCTTCACACATGCAAATTACCATAAACAACAGCTTTCTTTGATGATTTGCCTAATTAAAAGAAAGAATATTAAGACATTTCTGTGATGTGGCAACCTAGGATGTCTTTTTTTTTTTTTAAGTAAAAGAGTGAGTCAGCCTCCATTTCTTACCTTTTGCTATTGTATACAAAAATCAACCTCACAAGGATGTATGCAGTCTTTACTGAGATGCCAAGCCCTTATATTGTATAGCTTCTCTTGACTTTTTTTAAAACTGAGAAATGGTGGAATTTCAAATACATAACAGTAAGGGATTGAGATGTCTCTGATTTATAAAGTATACACATAATAGGTATTTTGAAATGTAAGAACTAAGAAAGACAAAGTGCTTCAATTATTTGTACTTTGGAAAATACATTCCACCATTACCACTAAGCACTGTGTGGGGGAGGAGATTGTCTTTAGCAAGTACCCCTGGGATTTCAAAGACACTTCTGCCTTGGGGGAGTGGGAACTTTTGAGAAATCACTGAAAAGTTGTGAAATTTAAGATACAAAATCGCCTGTGGCATCTTCAATGGAGAAATCAAACAAAGGAGCCAAATCATATGGAGCAAGCGCTATTTTTTTTGGAGGGAGTATATAAGGGAAAGGTTTTTATCTTTTTTTGGGGGGGGGCATCACTGCCTCTGGTGGTCGTGGGCCCTACCCAGTGCTGTTCCTAAGAGCTGCCGCTGGATTTGAACCACCAAACCCGCGGGCCACAGTCCTGCACTCAACGACTTACGCCACTGGGGCTCAGCCCATGAAATGTCTATATACAAGCGGAATGAAACATTGAGAAGCATCCCAACTCAGTCCAGTCCAAAATCATATGTCTGATATTAGCCCATATGTTTATAAAGTCTCCTTCCGACTCACAAAGCATGTGCGATGACACCAGGACAATCACCGGCCAGTGGGTGCAGAGTCTTGTGTGTCTGGTGGCAGTAGAAGCATCTCAGCAACGAGCTCTATTTTTCTAAAACCAGAAAGCAGAGATGAAGAGTTCAGTAAGCATCATTTTATTTTGCTCTTTCTGTGGCCAATTGTCCTACAGTAGAAAATTCCTTCTTTGGTAAGAATTAGAAGCAACTTGGGCATCGATTATTGCCCGTTCCTCTGAGTGGAGGGACAGCCTGCCCGTGGGACGGCGCTGCCATGTGGGAAACTGCTGGAGGTAATCATAAATTTCAAGCTCACACTTCCTCATAGGTCATACACTGAATTCAGATCCTCCAATCATAAGATTCATTAAATTAATGTAAAATATACAGCAGGAAGCCACAGGGAGAAGGTACATTCAGACCCCACTGCTGAAATCTGCAGATTCCCACACTCAATGCATGGGTCCAGTGCAAAAAGAAAGTGTGCATCTCAGCTCAAAAGGCCAGGGGGAAAGTACTACCACTGGTAGTGCTGAAACAAGAAGGTTTTTCACTAATATATGTCGGCCCTCCTCTCATGTGGGTGCTCCATTTTTTCACTAGCTATGAATCTATGATGCTAGTCAGCTTTTGAATTGTCCCTTGATTTCCTGATGTGAGATTTCCACCACATCGGATTGGAGATAGTCAGCAGATGTATACCGTAGCTGATGGGCAGTGCCATGAATGCTTGGTTTGCACGTTAAGGAAGACCTTGGTCAATGGACTTTTCTATCACTTCTCTTGCATCCACGGTGTCCATTTTTCTAGACACGGTGTCAGATGTGGCCGCTGGGTTGGTCACTGCCTCAAGGTCTCTGAGTTCTGGTTTCTCATCTCTTTTTCAGTGTCGCTATTTAAATCAGGTCATATGATCCTCTACTCTGAGAATTGAACTCAAGTTAAATTGGTGAAAGGTAAAATTGATCTAAACAGAAAAAAAAGCTCAACAGATCTTCCTGCCCAGAGCTGTGGTGACATGACACAGATCAGAGGCTGAAGGAGAAAATTCTAGCTATAAGTATTAGAGGAAAACAAAGGGTAAGATCCATACTCTTAATGTATAAAGAATGTGTACATATTCAAGCACGGAAATTATGATATATCAGAAAAATTATAAATAGGTAATTTGGATAAGGAGAAATACATTTACCTAGCCTGTGAAAAATTGGAAGGGCTTATGAATAGCTGATGAAATGCAAATTAATGCAATATATCTAGCTATAGTTCTACTTTCATCACCTTAGTTTTAATGTTTAGTTTAGTTGTTGCTAATATGTGGCAATGATGAATCAATACCATATACTGTGGCATATCATGCAAAATAATAAGATCTATAAATCATACCTAGAAGTTTTACATAAATATAAGATTTGGACATGTTAAGAACTTGTTAACAGTCAGGCAAGAGGGAAAAAAAGAACTTTTTGAAATATCACACTTTATTAAGCAAATACTACCAGTGGCACTTGGTTATTTTTGTACAAGCATATTAACCAGAGGTTTATCTTTAGTAGTGAAAGCTAAAGCCAAACAGGCAAACCAAAAATGTGATGTCTACATAATTCATAATGAACAAAGGAATTTCAAAAAGTTCATGAAAAATTTCCAATATTATTAAATTCTATTTTTCCATTAACTTTTTGAAACTCCTTTGTATATTGCATGAAATACATGACCTTAAAAGTGATAGTTCAGAGTAAGTACTCTCTCCCTCCCTCTCTCTCTCTCTCTCTCTCTCTCTCTCTATATATATATATATATATATATATATATATATTTATTAATTGGGATTTAATTCATAGATCTTATCATTCCACATTTCAAACACATCAAGTAGGCTTTCACAGTTGCTACCACAATCAGTTTCCACACATTATTTTTCTATGTAGAAAAATCGTTTCCCTTTTACTGCCCCACCCCCATGCCCCCCTCTTCCAAACCCCTTATTCCACTTGCATGTAGGTTCATCCATCCTGGGTTTCGTATGCCAAAAAATTGGAAAAGCATATAACACAGCTTCAAGAGGGTGACCTTCATGACACAACACATTGGAGATGTACTCTACAATGGATGAACAAAAAAATACAAACAAAAACCACCCAAAAATTGTTGGAAGCCATATCAGGCCGAGCCTGCATCATGGGGGTGATCTACTGGCAAGATTTGCCTTTGATCTAGACTTGTCTCTCCCAAGCGCTCTGCTTAGTGACCACTTTCATCCCATCCCTCCCTTCTAGGTGGGGGAGTTTCTGTGGGCTTACTTCCTCTGGAGCTCCATAAGGGAATCTTGGGGTCCCATTGATATGCGTCACCTTTTGTAGACCAGAGTCTTACAACTTTGGTCCCCATACACAGGTCCCTCATTTGAATTTGGATTATATGGATTCCAATTCTTCCATGATTGATTAAGGTATTCTTCTTCTATATGGACTTAGTTTACATCTTGCTTACATGGCTGCTTCTTTGAAGACAGACCTTGAGGATGCCTGTAGCTACTGTATCTGATAGTCAGGCACCATCCAAATTTTTCTCCATATTTTGTTATAGCACATACATCTTCTCTGTCCCTTTTCTGTGGTCAAGTATTGAGCAGGGCCATAATGTGTGAACTAATTGTTCTGAAGTTGGAGATAGGATTTAGTGTGAGGCCAAAACACATTCCTGGATCTGGATTTATGCCTTCCCCCCCACCCCCCTGTCTTAATTTGCAGTAACTTGGAAGTTGATACATATGTCATATCATTCCATAGGGCAGTCACATCAAACAGAATTGTACAATTGCATTCACAATCAGTCTCCAAACATGCTTTCCCTTCCTGAACTCCTTTAGATCATCTCCCTTGTATCTCCCCCATCCCTGTATGCTATCCCCTACCCCCAAAACCCTCACTCTGTTTGCCTTCCCTATAGGCTTAATGTTCCTGGTTGTCATTTACTGAAAAACTGAAAAACAACACCCTTCAAGAGTATTCAATAATATTGTTTTATGAGTTTTGTAGAGAAATAATAACAAAAAGCAACCATGATTTATTTTAAAACAAGCACTTTTGATCTCAACTTTTTAATGTAATTCACATAGGTGGAGGATAATATACCAAAATATTTAGTGTTTCTCTACAGTTGATGAGAGTGTTAACATTAAAAATATTATTTTATGCTTTCTCTGAAAGCATAATTCAACATATATTATCTTTATAAGCAGAAGAAAAAATGTTCACATGTATTCTTAAAATGAGCACTGAGTTGTAAATGATGGTTTGGTAACCAGCAAATATAACAATCTAAGAAAGTGTATGTTTTAAATATCTATCTTCATAATAAATTAAGTTAGAAAATGTTAGGCCTAACCAATTTGCATATTTAGTATCCAATATATGTATTCTATGGGGAGCCGATGAATATTATTTATAAAAAGCGATTCTGGATCAAATGAATTTGTAAAAATTTCAGATTTTAATCAGTGCTAAACATTTACCCTAGAACTCATCAAACCTTAACAAGACAGTGAATATTTTAAGTAGCTAAAAGTTCTCTGAGTAGCAAAAATTGTAAAGTGCTTGACTAATAGTCAAAAGTCAAACCCTTCAGAGATGTCGAAGAGGAGAGGCCTAGAGAGCTGCTTCCCAAAGGCTGGGAAACCTTAACAAGTTCTCCTCCACATACATGGGGCTGCCTTGAATCAGCATCTCCTCAATGGCAGGTGACAACTGCACAACAAGGGATAAGCACACCCTGTGATGAACTCAGTGCATGTCTGGTTTTGACCTCAGACACTTTATTTTTCTATAAAACATTTAGAGGAGTACATATCTGCTGAAAATACTTTACTGTAGGACACAGGCAGACTTCACTGTAGGACAGAGTGGTGATGTCAAACGATGTCCGTGTCTGGCAACCTTGGCCCCAAGGAACACAATGCAGTGTCTGAGCACGGAAGAGATCTGCCTTTGGGTCTGCTTGGAAGCTCTGTGGGCATGTTTAGAGGGAGTGAAAGATGGGTACTTGAGGGAGATTTATTTGATTAGAAACTCTCAATCAGATTAGAATTAAAGAGGAGCTAATAAAACAAGAAAGATAAAAAAAAAAACACCAGCTGTTATAACCTTGTCACAAATAATCTGGTCTGGCTAAACCATACGGTGTTGGATAAATTGAAGCACATGTTTTTTAAGATAGATAGATAAACTAAAATAATTATCTAACGGGAATGTTTCAAAGTTTTAAAATATTGAGCCCAAGAAAATAACCCGGAGGAAGTATGCAGCAATCGAAGAAGCACTAGAAGCAGAGTGGTTACAAAGGGCTGAGTTGTGATCTCCGAGTTCTGCACTCCGAAACCACCAGATGCTCCTCAGAGAAAGACGGGCCTTTCTCCTCCCATAAAGAGTTACAGTCTTGGAAACTCACAGGGGCAGTTTTATCTTGTCCAGTAGGATTACTCTGAGTCGGCATTGACTTGATGGTAATGAGGTATGTAGCAATTGTCTTAGAACATTTGAAAGCTCATCTTCTGAAGAAGAATTCAGCTTTGTGATTGGGAAGGGCTCTTTAACAGCTTGTGATGTGATGGGCACAACCTTCACTTTCTGAAAACAATCTTAATGTTAGGAAAATGGACATCGTCACCATGAAACCATAAGCAATATCATGATAAATGAGAAAGAGATGGAAATTGTCCAGGATCTCCCTTTACTTGGATCCACAATCAACACTCATGAAAAGAGCAGTTAAAAAGGAAGGATATATTGCATTGACCAAGTCTGCTGCAAATGACTTCTTCAACATTGTTAAAAGAAAGCTATCTCTTTGAAGACTAAGGTGCACCTGGCCCAAGCCATTATATTTTCAATCGCTTCATATTGTTGGGAAAGCTGGAAAATGAATAAGGAAGTCCACAAAATAATTGATGCATTAGAATTACGATAAGAAAGGATATTGAAATTAGCATGAGATGCCAAAGGCACTAACAAATCTGTTTCAGAAGTATAACCAGCCAGAATGCTCCTTAGAAGCAAGCATGTGAGACTGTTTCTGTGCTTTTGGACATAGAACCAGGAGGGATGTGTCTGTGGAGAAAGACACTATTCTTCATAAAGTCGAGGATCATTTGGAAAGAGCAGGAGCCTTCCTTCAATGGTGCGAATTAACACCGCGACTACAACTGACCTCAATCACGGAGAAACTGAGAGGCTGGCGCAGGACCGAGCAGTATCTCGTTCTGCCATTCAGGAGTCTAAACCAACCCCAAGGCATCTAGCCACAGCAGTGTCTCATGAAAAGGTGCAGATACACTTACTTTAATTTGTTTGATAGCAACAACCAGAATAAGCATATGAATGTATGCAGTATTTTCACAAAACATTTCACACAAAGGTGATATCGTTTAATACTGCATAATAAAAGAAGGGGGAAAAGACCAACAACTAAATGTCATCAATGAAAATATTGAAATAGATTTGGATGACTATTTCATATAGGTATCTAAAAGCAGCTGCATTCATGTAGAAACTAGAGAATGTAGGCTCTAAAACATTTTACTTCTCTTCCGGACACATTCATCACAGTGAGTTGTAAGGAATGTCTTACTCCTTCATTAATCTGCCAATGAATGGGTGATTCAGACAGCAAGTAAATAGCAGGGCTAATTTTTGCTCATCACTGTTTGGGTACCAGGTACAAAGCAGCAGACAAAGCATCTACCTTCATGAAGTTTATACTCCAGAGTATGGGGTGGGAAGTAGGAGAAATGGACTAAAATGGGTAAACAATAATGGGCATATGATTAAAGATATTCAGTCCTTACAATGAGAGGAATAAGTAAGATTCCCAGAGAAAAAGAACTTCACTTGTTGCCCCCCCCCCCAAATAATCTCTGATAAAGTGATATTTGGCTTTAGAATAAAAATAAATGAGCCATCAGAATAGATTGGGGGGGGGGGGGTCCAGGCACAGGAAACATATGCAATTGGACAGTTTCATGCTAGAAGAGGGTGGCATCTTAAATTTGGAGTGATGGAGAAATGAGAGTGAGGAGAAATGGATCATGGGACATTGCTAACCCATGTTAAAAAGATATTTATATTCTGTTTTAAAAGTATTGAGAGACATAGAAGGTCTTAAGCAGAATCTTGACCTGTACTTTTATGCTTTAAAACTTTTGGAAATTACTCTGGCTCATTTGTATGAAAACTCTTTGAGGGGCACGGATAGAAGACTGCTTAGAGACCCGATGCAACATTCTCTGAAAAAGTTGATGTAAGTCCAGTAGATGTGATGCAGATGGAAGGAGTTAGGGTGATGTCCAGTGGGTATATTTGACACATTTTTATTAAAAGTAAGAAATAACAGAATGTGTAAAAGAATTAACAGTGAATTTGGAGGAGACTGTGAGGGAAAGTGATGAAAGAAAAATGACTTCTACGATCTGACCTCAAGCATGGGTTGTGACATTACTGATTTGAGACACTTCCCTTTTTTAGAATCATCTTATTGGTGGATGATATAACTCCCATAGCAATCCATCCATCCATTGCATGGAAAGCTCATTTGCACACTTGTTGCCATCATCATCCTCAAAACATTTTCTTTCCACTTAAGCTCCTGGTACCAGATCTTTGTACTTCCCCATCCTCCCTGCTCCCCATCCCCCAGAAGCCCTCAATAGTGTATAAATTATTATTATTTTGTTGAGGCACTTCTTTGTGGAGTTCCTCAGCCATCTAAGTTGATAGCTGATGGATTTCCTTGGGCCTGGCTGGATACCTGGATATTCCTTTCAGAGTAGAGGTTGGCTAGAGATAGTTATCAGACATAAATCTGCACATAGAGCTTATTCAATGGTATAACCAGCTGATCAGTTGCTCTCAAGCAGATTCTGCTTCGTGGTAATCTCATGTATGTTATAGATGATATATATGCCATAGGGTTTTCAATAACCAGGTTTTTAGGTTTTTCCCGAAGCCTTTCTTCCAAGGTGTCCCTGGAGAGTTGAACCTTTAACTTTTCAGCCAAACCAAACCATGTTCAACGTCCATTCAAAGTTATCCAAACCAGAATACCAAACCTGTCGCCATCTTCTAGCAAACCTTTAGATAGGAGTGGAACTGCCCCCTTAAGGTTTCCAAGGCTGTAGCTTTTCTAGATGTTCCCTGTCACAGTTTTTTCCTGTTAACCATCTAATAGGTTCAAACTACCAGCCTTCTGATTCACAGTTGTATACTTTAGCAACTGTACTACCAGGGCCCTGAAAACTGTAGACAGATGGAATCTCACAGAAAGTTACATAGAGAAATGAGAGTTTATATAAGAAAGGCATTTTGGATTTATCCCTAGATTACAAATCTCATGAGGGCAGATCATGTGTCTTTTAAATGTGTTTCTGTAGTCCTAGAGAAGAACAAAGAGTTTATATCTAATATGTACTAGATTAATGTTTATAGAATGGATAAAGGTATAAACAATAGACAATTCAATGTTTTTCTCTCAAGGACTTCTCCCTAATTCTCTCTACTTTGGAAAGGGTTGGCTTTTCCCAACAGAAATTACACATTAATGTACCATATGTATGCTTGTTAGAGGTGATTTTATTGTTTTATTTTTATACATAATTAACCTGTTTTCCAGGCATTCTGTAATACCAGATAAGCATATTTAGCATGGAATAACTCATTCAGATGTTACATCAGCACTTTCTTGCTCGTTACCACTCATCATTGAAGATGTTGTAACTTAGCTACAATATCATATATCCATTATCTCTATGAGCTGCATAAGCAATTTCCAGAAGCTGTTTGCTGCACTGTTTGTTGAGATTTTGTTTCTCTGGAAAAATTTCATTGCTGTTTTTCATTTCCTTTGGAAAGGCAGAAAATAAGCAAAGCATAGAACAACAGTATCTTTTGAAAAGTGCTTTATGAACAAATATGCATATAAGACCTGCTTTCCCCAATGCGATGTGAAAAGACTACGGCATCCACTCCCTGCCCTCAAAATACATGCTAGCAAAAGCTCACAGCAGTTTGGCCTTATGAAAGAATTTTAAATCCCAGTCATGGCATTTGCAAGTTGGCTAATTAGGAAGTGCAATTAAAAACATGATTAATAAATTTTCCCTTCTTAACCAGTATTCAGGAAGTGTTCCCTTTGTTCTTACCTATTTAATCACCTTTGCAGTCATTTCCAATCTAGCTCGACTACTTTTGACATATCCCAAAATAGCCTTTTTAATTTTGACCAGAGATGTGTTTTCTTCTTATCTGATCTGGCATTTTCTCCTGTCTTATAGGGTGCTGTCAAACAGTGGACCCCTTGAAACCATCTAATGTCACCACTGCCTCCTCCATCCTTAGACTTGCCTTTGGTGAGTCTTCAGAGAAGGACCCAGAGTCCTGGAGCTGGTGTCTATGCCAAAACAATGACAAAGGGTGTTTTTGTTTCATTTCTTTAAAAAGATTTTTCAAATGCTGGCCAGAAACATTCCAATCCCTGCTCTCTGTGCCTCTGAGGGGCTTAGAGGAAGATGTGGTTTGGCACAGAAGAGAGAAATGATTCTAATCATAGAAACTGGAGGTGCCCAGTCCAAAGACTTAAAATGGGAGTGAGGAAATACTGGAAGATGTCATGGTCATTGTTTGAGGGGTCCTGAGAGTAGATCACAGTTATCATAAATGATCTAGAAACCCTGTGGGCATCCCTTATGTACTTGCTTTCCTGTATCTTTCCAAACATGCTCACATAGAGACCTGATGGGCCATCATCAGTAGGAGCACAGGCTCAGGACCCGTACTGCCTGCCCCAAACCTTTGTTAGCATCAGCATTGCTTTGACCCAGGCACTCGACTTCTTGAAAATTGAAATAGACCACTGAAAGATCACTATGGAACTGTTTTAATGAGAAAGGACCCTCTGGGTCCTTTGGGATTGCTGTTGTGCCAGACACCTTGCCCTCATTCCTTACATGAGATAGCTGATAGATCCCAAATACTTTATAAATTATAAACTGTGACACATTTCCTCTATTTAAAAAGAAAAGTAAGCCTCTTGGTAGTTTTTATTATTTTAAATTCTTATCTGTACTTTTCTTAGTGATTAAATAGAAAGAGAGAGGGTGGAAGTGATTATATGATATGCTCAAGGTCACAGAGCTGGTCATTCTGGGTCTCAAATCATCTGGGAGCTTCACAGCCCAGTGAACTGTCCATGGCAATCTGCTTTTAATCAAGTAGCAAATCAACATTAAATCCCATCAGACACCATTCTGCAAACTTCCGGATTTTGCTTGACTCGACGTAGTGTTGGTAACATCAGTCATTGTTTCTTCCTAAATTCAAGCCTTCTAGATGTTAAATACCTGACTGAGCTCTGGCATGAGCTTTCTGATCTGACCAAATGTATGGGACCAACAGGAAGGGGTTACCTTTACTAGCTTGAGATAAAAGCATTTCCATAATTATTATTTGCCATTGTCTGCAGGCAGGAACCTGTTTCATTCATCTGTGCTGAGACCTTGCCGACTAGCTATTTGGTCAAACTAGACAGGCCCTTGAAAAGAGAGGCTGAATTCTACAGGAAACAATCCAATGTGAGTGATAATTGGAATGATGTGAAAATTAAGGGCAAAGCAAAGGAAAGACAACAAGAAGAAAGACATTGGAAAGAACTTCCCTGAGAGAAGTCGTACTCAGAGAGACCAAAGACAACATCAATAATCAACAGCAAATACGTTCCAGGGTTGAGAGCAGCGGTTCTCAACCTGTGGGTCACGACCCCTGGGGGCATTAGGAAGGTTGAGAACCCCTTGACCAGAGGAAACACAACCATTTTTCTTTGCATTAAAATGAAATGAGAAAAACAACCAATCAATTGATCCTACAACAACAACAAAACTTTAGTGATCAAATGTTAATTTGAAAGCAATAAACGGGCCCACATTTGGGTAAAGAGCAGCACATTTTAGAAAGTAATATAGGAAATGGCATCAGAAAGAGTTTCAAGTGCCTGTAGATAAAGCTTGGATTACAGATTCTGATTTTTTTTTGAAGAATTTAATATCATGATACCCTCTTGTCTATCTTGGGGGAGTTTAACAGCATTCGAGTAGATCCGATAAAAGACTGTGACCCAGTCAATTCCTCATTGGAAGAGTAGCTTTAAGTAAAAGAACAAAACAAAAATCCCAGCAACAAAAGCTACTTTTCAGTAAGCAATGCCTCCTAGTCCCCCATACTATGTTCTGTACCTTCTCCGGTTCCTTACACATCAGTGAGGTGGCCATCATCCCCATTTTTCTCACAGCTATCTGATTTTTATAGAAATAGTTTTGAAACATTGTTTCAGGCTCAGTGTTGCTGGAATTTTCTGAAACTGTTGTTAGGTCTTGGTTATCAAAAAAGTTTTTTTGAATTTACCATTCTCAGGACATACATATCAACCTTATGGTCATTTCTACCCAGGTATGGGATAATTCTAAATCCCATATGCAAGCTTACCTTATTGGCTTTCTTGGTGTAAGAATGTGTTTTGAAGTTCTGTTCTTCACATTATTCTGAAGACAGACTGCAGTGTAAGCTAATTTGATGTAGTATAAAGCAGGCTTTTGTCCAAGACTTTAACAGAGATAGAACAGTCTGAGAACTAAAGATATAGATCTAATTGCTATGTCTTTGAGGTAAAGTCCCACTTCTAACACGTATGAGCAAGGAGAGAGCAGATTTAACTTCATTGCATCTCTATTTTCTCATTGGTAAAATGTAGAGTGAGGTGGAAACCTGCATCATAATGGTATTATACAGATAAAATTAATCAATTTAACAACACGCTTAGAACCTTGCCTACTATTGAGTAAATACTCCATATATTGTTATCAGTGCTTATTATTGAGAGTGACAGTTCTCTTTACTATTTATTTATACTTTATCATCATTTATTTTGCTTACTCAAAATTCTCTTCTCATTCCAGTTTCCTAAATAATTTCAATTTTGTGATTAACATGCCAATTGCCCTATGTCTGGATCAGGTTATTTAACACACAAAAATCATATGAATTTGGAAGTTTTACTAATACCATTTTACAATGATAAAGATGGGAGTCGCAGAGGGTCTAGAGCAGTGTTTCTCAAGCTGAGGGTTGTGACCCCGGGGGTTGCTCAAATCGTAACAATAACAAAATTAGTTATAAAGTAAAAACAAAAGTAAGTATGATTGGGGAGGGGTCACCACAACATGATCTGTATGACAGGGTCACAGCATTAGGAAGTTTGAGAACCACTGGTTTTAGAGCTTGCCAAAGATCCTGAAACTAGTTGAGACACATTTTGAGTTTAGACCTAGCTCTCTAACTGCAATGCTTTTAACAACTGCACTGAAATTTGAAACCTCTTATTTTCCCACGGCCTAGCTACTCAGTCCAAATCCTTCAGCAAACCCCACAGACATCTCCTTAGCCTACCTGTGCTCGCCTAACTTCCTGTGAACTTATGGTGCATTCCCAGAATGCCCACTCTCCAGCATTCCCTGTGGGTGCCCAGCTTGTTCTTGTCCTGGGCGACTGCCCATGCTCCCCATACCAGCACCCATTCTTCCCGAGTTCATCATGTCACCTTCTCATGGAAACTTACCTGACCTAAAAATAGCATTTTAGTGGGATGACATATGAAGGGACTACAAAATGGAATTCTTTCCATCAACCTTTTGAAACCCCCTGGTACAAGTAACAAAAATATACCATTTTACGCATTTTATGCATATGCATTAGTTGGCAATAATTATATTCACAGTGTTCTGGAATCATCATTTTTCCCCTCGCCTTCCACAGAAGTTCAGTTCCTCTTGTGTCGCTCCTTCATTTGGAGTAAGTACAATTAAACGTCAGCCTCCACACGTTTGCCTACTCTGATTAGTTCATAACAACACTGGCCCTTGTGCATCTGATTTCTATAAGACAGCAGACTGTTTTCAAGTTGCATCTGTGTTGTAGCATCCAAACTTTGTTTTCACTTTCTGGCTGAGTAATATTCCATTGCATGTCCACAAATCAAAACTGAACCCCTTGTCATCGAGTTAATGCAGACTCACAGTGACCCTGGTGTTCACATGAGTTTTTGAGACTATAACTCTTCAAGGGAGTAGACAGTCCTATCTTCCTATTATGGCGCAGTTGGTGGTTTCAAACTGCGGGTCAAGAGCCTAATTTATAAACACCGTGCCTCCAGGGCATAGATCACACTTATTTGCTTATCTGATGAGCAAGATTTAAGTTGTTTCCACCTTTGGACTACTGTGATAACTTCAGGGCAGAATTAGGCTGTTTGTTTCTCCTCTGTGAACTGATAGCACAATGCCCATTGTTTTTTTTTTCTTAAAAATATTTGTCTTCCCTCTAGATTGTACATCCTTAAAATAAATACAACTTTCCTTTTCAATTTTTACTCCCTCTCTCAGAGTCCAACACCGAGGGTTTTCTTTAAACAAATTGAAAAATTCATAAAATTATGAAAGCAAATGAATGATGAGTAAACAATTCAAATTATTTTCTAGAATAGCGCTCTTCAATGGAATTGTCTGCGATGATGGAAAGTTCAGTATCTGTGCTTCCTGGGGTCATGGCCGCTGACTGGCTGCATGCGCCTTTTGAGCACGTGAGGTGCGCTCTTGAAATGTGGCTGATTTGACTCCCAACTATGATTTCAATAACTTTTCATTTAAATAGTCACACATCACTAGTTCCTAAATCCAGATTTACACCCAGAATACGATTTAGGTATGCCTTATTGACATTTCTTTCTCATGATGATATTCCTCCTCATGGGTATGTTTAAAGTAAAGAAGTCATGTGAGGGGTCTTTGAAAAGTTTGGGGGTTCATTCCCTTCTTTTACTTCAACTTTGCCACATGTTCAACATTTGCATGTTCTCTTGCAACTGTTGGAGATTAGAGCCTTTAGGAGACGGCAACGATTCATCCACTCCTTTCCACTACAAATCCATTTCCACAAAGTTGAAGTTGATTCCAACTCATCATGACCCCGTAGGGCCCAGGAGAAGGAACTGTTCCTTAGAATGGAGGGACTGGTGGGTTTGGACCGGTGACCTGCTGATTGGCAACCACATGCCTAACACACAGCTCATCAGTGGGAAATTTGGGGTTCTTCCCTTCAGCCAGGCAAGTAAAAGAGTGGTTTGGGGAACAAGGTTATCAGGTTTCCACAGAATGATCTTTTCATTCATGACAGATATGTGGGCCTTCATGAAAGATCTCTGCATAGGTTCCCTGCAAAGTTAATAATTGCAAAAAGACATCAGCTTAGGCACATACACCATTGTCTTCATTTGGCTCTTTGTACTGCCGTCATGTGCTCCTGATCTGTCTTCCCCTCAGTCATGGTGAGTGTCTTGAAACCCAGGCTATATTTTGCTTTTAATGTATTTTTATTTTTCTAGACTGAACTTAAGGTTCAGTACAAGTTTGATGAATAAACGAATGAACAACAAAACAAGGAATAAGACAGCGACTCTGGAACTCCAAGAGTCTAAACAGGTCCATCACGGAGGAACAAATACCCAGAGGGAGGCCACGTGTGACAACAATGCCATCCACCAGTGAGGGGGACATGTGAGAACAGGATCCTCTCCTTCTCCCAGGACAAAGGAAAGCAATTATGCATTCTGGACCAGTCCAGGCAGTTAGATCAGTGTTGCTTCAGCAAGCTGGCAGTGCCATGATGCAGTCCACCTGAGGGAGTTTGGATTTAGCAAACACTCCTCTCTCCTGCCCCCCTTGCAATGACTGTTGGTTGAGGAGTTTTCTCAGCTTCCTGACCTTCTTTGCTGAACTTGACCTGTGGATGTACAACTGTTCTGGGGAATGCAGTGTACAACTCTCCGAATGCAATGAGAAAACACCAGGAATATATCCCATACTTGCACACAGATGCGCACAATGCCATTCTGATAGGTGGCAAGTTAACTGACTCAACTGAGAATGAACAGGAGTTTATCTTACTCCAAGTTAATTCAACCAAAACCCAAGCCTAAATGAGCATCTACTTTGTGGTGCTTGAATCAGCAAAATGTGATCACTTCTTTCAAAGGATGCAATATCTAACATAACTGGCAGTCACACTATGCAAATAAGCACATTGTGACAGAGTGTGGTGTCTGCATTCACAGTGGTGAGTGAGGTATAATGGTTAAGATTCTCAGCCCCTATCCATAAATTTGGGGGTCTGGGTCTATCCACAGGTGTCTTGAGAGAAACTTCTGATGATCAGCTTCCCCAAAATCAACCAATGAAAATTCTTTGGAGCGCAATTCTATCCTGACACCCATGGGGTAAAATTCACTGGATCAGATTCACCAGAATGAACAAAAGTCAAAGTAAACAATACAAACCAAAAATACAGAAAATTTTGGAAACCAGATCATGTCCAGCCTGAATCATACAAGGGTGTCTACTAACAAACTTTTAACTGTTCAGGTCAGATTTATGCCTTTGATCTTTTATGCACATCTCTCTCAAGCACTCTTATCTTGTATGATTTTAGGAAACCCAAGACAGGTAAATCTATAGAGACAGTAATGGGAATAATAACAACCTAGGGCATGGCAGGGGAGGTTGTGGGGAAATGGGCAACTAACAAGAAGGAATATGAGAAAGAAGCAAATGTTCTAAAGTGGATTGTGGTGATGATGACACAACTCTCAATATGATGTAACTATTGAACTGCATGCTATGTGAAGTATATACCAAAGAAACGATTTTTAAAATATGTTATTTATTGGGAGACTACAATTTATTGGACTGTCATCATTTAATCTGATCTTCATAACAACATTATGTAGTGAATATATATGGTCCTCATTTCACCAAGTAGGAATGGAAAATCAATGGATTTTAGCTCAATTATGAACCTTGCTTGAGCCCGTGCTTCTCACTGCAGACACTGGCTAAATTGAAGCCAAGAGCCTTCTGACTGCAAAGCCCTCTATAGCACCACACACTACCTGTTGTGGGACCCTTCATACAGTGACCTGACCCAAAGAGAGCTGCAGAAAGGCCTGGGTTTCAGCACAAAGACCCTCGGCCAGGATTCTGCTCGATTGTCTTATACTGGTTGCCATCCAGCCAATTCTGACCTGCTAGCCACTGCTATATTGTAGAATAAAGCTGTGAGCCCCAGGGATGTCAGAACTGAGACTTTTCTTCTGAGGTTCCACTGGATGGCAAGGGCCACCAATCTTTTGGAAGACAGCCCAGTTCTCAGTCACCCAGGCACTGCTACTGTCTTTCAAGGCAACCCATTTTTTCAAGACATCCTTAGAAAATTGCTTGTATTATGGCCTTCAAATCATTGATGTAATTTGACAAAGAAGGAAGCTAAAGACTCACATACTTTTATGCTAAAAGTGTTGAGGATGGAAAGGAGAAAACCATTCATTTTTTTCAATCAATTCCTATTTACTGAGACAATGTGTATCAGGGCCTTTGCTTCTGATAAAGGATCCCTGGTGGCACCATTGATCATCTAAAACAAGGTCGTGAATTCAGACCCATCAAGATTTCACGAGAGAAAGATGATTGTCTCTGCTCCTATAAAGATACACAAAGTCTAGGAAACCCTGGTTCTGATGAGCCTCAGAAGAAGAATGTGGCATCGCATCGGAACTGGAGGAAAGCTTATTAACAACGTGCACCAGGCAAATACTACAACCTTGTTTGCTGAAAGTGATAAGGACCTGGAGCACTTGCTGATGAAGATCAAAGAATGCAGCCTTCAATGTGAATTACAATTCAATGTCAAGAAGACCAAAATCCTCACAATTGGAGCAATAGGTAGCATCATAATAAATGGAGAAAGGACGAGTGGTTAAGAGTTTCATCTTGCTTGAATTCATAGTCAATGCTCATGGAAATTGCAGTCAAGAGAAGGAATGGATCATTGCATTAAGTAAATCTGCTGTATAAGCCCGTTTCATGTGCTGCAAAGCATGGACATAACTTGAGGTCTAAGTAGAGGCTGACC
>PVJH01019114.1:0-43673 GCA_004026705.1 Nesogale talazaci
ACCAGCAGCTCCTGTATCATTTTCACAAGTAGTTTTTTATCTTTTTCTTTCAGTGTCTGACTGAAATTGTTTTATAGCAATATTAACTAAATACATTAATGCCCAAACACTATGGTCAATGATTTCACCTCTTTAAAATGTCCTTCTCAAAGCACAAGTCACCTATTTCCATACTTTAGTATTTAGTTGATTCCTATTTTAGGCTGAAATCAACAGCCATGTTTATGTACACAAGCAAAAAGTTTCTTAAATGTTCAAGATGGAACTTTTAAAATAGCTTTCAAAACTTCAATATATTGTTTTTCTGTAGATACAGAAATTTCCCATGACTGCCTTTTGCTAAGCTCTACTGCAGTATTCATATAACTTTACCACCTAGGTTCCGAGAGTCCTTCAGATGTCCCTTAGGGTTTCAGGTTCGGGCACCAAATGCTGTTATAAATGAATGGAGACACAGAGGACTGAGAAACACATAGAATGAATTTATAAGAAAGAAGAGGGCTAATCTTGCTCAGGCATGTAGCAAAGTATTGAACTGTGTCCTTTTTATTCATACTCAAATTTGGGAACACATGACTGGCTGCATTTAAACAGAATTTTTTTAAAAAAATGATAAGTAACATTCTTGGAATAGCATTATATAAAAAACCAGATTATTTGGTGTTGTAAAAATATAATCTACAAAACAAAGAACAGATACCAAACAAACTTCAGTATAGCAGTCTTTTTCAAGGACATCACCTTGATACCAATAAATACCTGCATGCAGATTATTTTGACCCCAAATGTGTGTCCTTGAAGTTTGATTTGTATCCAAGTTCTAGCAATGCTTCAACTACATTTATGTCTACCTAGAAATACCTTAGGAAAAAATCCTGGTGACTTACTCCTGCAAATCAGCTCCTGAAGTTCTGTGGAGCACAGTTATTTCTGACACATATCTAGTTGCCAAGAGTCAGAATTGATTAGAAACCCTCTGGTTTTTTTGTTTGTTTGTTTGTTTTGACTGGAGTGTGTGTGGATTGATATACTCAGGCTAGGTTCTCTAGAGAAGAAAAGCCAGTGAAGTGTATATATGTATAAATAGGTAGAGGTTTCTAACAAGAAAATGGCTCACACGCATATAAAGACAGGAAAGTGCCAAATTTGTGGGTCAGGTGTCTGGTGGACACTTCTTCTGACTCAAATAGCTACAGGGACTGATGAACCCCAGATCTGAGAGTTAGATGAAAGGCTTTTATTTGCAGAGTTGAATGAATTTAAGATTGGCAGGTAAAATGTCAGACTCTACAACTCTCAGGAGCATTTGGCAGTAGAGCAATCTGCTAGCTCAAGTCTGAAGACTTGGAGGCCTACAAGTCAGATGCAGGATCCTGACTCATCCAAAAGCAATCAAGTTTTCCATAGCATCCACCTATATTAGTAAAAGGCCACATACTCAAGGAGACTCCATCATGAAGGATTAGTAAGTCTTAACTACCAAATTCCTGAGAATCATTTCCCAACCAAGTTGACACAAAACTTTATGATCCCACAGAAAGATAGTGATTCACCCAAATTTTAGCAAGAGTAGGAATAATAATATCCAGGTGTAAAGAATAAGGAGTGAGCATGGTCACTCAATGGGATCTCATGAGAGCCATCTAAGTGGATGTATGCTCTAAAATCTAGAGTCTAGATGAAAGTTGGAGTTATCTTGGGTTCCATCACAGTTCTGTGGAAGGGAGAACGCAAAGATAAAATACACTAGTTACTCTCTCTTAAGATCTTCTGATCTTTCTATGGTCCAACCTACCTAGAAACCAGAAGAGATAGTAGTGCACATGATACAGAGAGGACAGTGATTGGGGTTACGGAATATGCAGACAAAAAATAAACAGCATACTTGGGGAAACAACCTGGGGATGGGCAGTAAGAGCATTCTTCATGGCTTGGACTTAACTTATGGAGAGATTTCAACCAAATCATTTAACCATTTATGTGCCTCTCATTTGTCAATAAATGCAAACAGTAATGTTTGTTCATTTTCTACCATTTTTGGTAAAACCAATTGATAGAAAAAATCTACCTTATTATATCAATTTATATTTACATTTTACTTAATTGTTGCACAATATCCTGACACAGACATGACCAAGCAGCACTCTGAGAGACTGAAAGACATAGGTTGTGGTAGTTACATAATCTGGTGTCAATTTGAGGATTCAGAGGAAAGGGATGAAGTCTAGTCTGTCGATCATCTAGTAGCTTGAGGACCTCATATGGAGGTGCTATGGAGATAAATAGCTTGGTAGAGGCAGAACACATGCTCATTCCTTGTGAGACATCTCTGTGCAACAGACACATGGAAAGAGGCTGATGGAGCCCGACCTATGAAGCTGGACCCTGCCAGCACTGAGATGCTTACAATGCCGCCAGATCCACAAGACTTCCCACCCACTGTGCTCTTGCTGCATTTGGCGTCATTGCATGTGTTTTGTGAGTCTGAAGATGACTTTATAGATTGGTATTAGGTAGATGGGCTAATATTGGACTTATGGACTTGATTTGGACTTGGCTGGGAGGTTTTCTCAATCTTCAACTGCTCTTGTATATAAAGCTCTTTCTTATACACAGTTGAGTGTCTATGGATTTGCTACTTTAGTTGACCTAGACTAACACACAGACAAACTCACATTCTAAGTTCTGGGCCACAAGCAAGAAGTGCACATGGATGTGTAAGTCTGGACCAGTATTTGTGGTTACTGATATAGAAGACAGGGTTATCCATTTACAGAAATGGCAAAGCATTTTTTGCTGGCAGGAACTTTGGCACCAGAGGTAATTTTGAGCAGGCAGAGGGGAAGTTCTGGCACCAGTAAGGGTTGCTAGAATAGGAATATCTAATTTTGAGCAGGCAGAGGGGAGGTTCTGGCACCAGTAAGGGTTGCTAGAATAGGAATATCTAATTGTCCATCTTTAAATAAGTTCTAACTATTCCTCATGTCTCTCACTTCATTTAATTCTCAAAATTATCTCTAGAGCTATCAAAGTAGGCTTCAATATTTCCATTTTCCAACAGAAACAGTGAGAAAAGTAAAGGGCCTATCCCAAGGTCACAGGGATAATAGATGTTGTGACTCCCACTTAATTGCTATTTTCTCCTATTTAACATTCAATGCTGTTTTAGGTTTTTAGGTAGTTGTAAGAGAGTGTAAGGTATAAATGTTTTATATTTAGAAACTGAGACTATATATTTCATTTTGTTTGGCAGAGAAGTGTTCACGATTCTTTACTTCTTTCTTTTCTAAGCATGTGTTTGGGAAGAGAGAGTGAGAAAGGCCTTTCTTGCAGGCACACCTACACCTAGTTTCAAAATGACTGTTTCTCTTCACTGCAAAAAAATAAAAATTAATAAAATAGCAGTGTATTGCTCATGTGAGTTTCATAGCAGCATAGGAGAATTGCATTCTCTGTATATCCATGTCTTACAAAAAACTTTAGTGTTTTGTTTGCTTTTCTCTTCTAGGATGCAGTATATCATTTACCTGTAAATGATTTGTGTGTAAAACAAAAGCAAAAGCTTAATATGCATGCCACATTAGGGAGATTTTATCATTTGTTGTTTTTTTATAGTACTTCCTTTTGCTTAGTCAACTTTCATACTGGCCAGATTAATTTGAGTGCTCAAGCTCTTTGAAGCATTGGTTATTTCATATACGAAAATAGTGTTATATTTTAATTGAACATAAAAGGGAGAAGTAAGTCAGCCAATGTGTTCAGATAAGGAACTGTTATGGGTAGGGGGTATTTTTGACACTGTCAACAACCTCAGATGACAGGAACACTTAGTCTAATGTTACTTTTACAATATTTAAATAAATAGAGCAATCATAAATAGAACTCTGCTGAAACACTTTGAGGTATGTGAAAAAGACCAATGCTAGTCCATAAAGCAGACTTTAGCAAATTCAAACACACAGAAATCATTCAAACCATATTTTCAGATCAATGTGCCATAGAACAGGAAATAAACAAAAGAAAGAATAAAAGCATAAAGACAAACACGTGGAGATGCCAGCACTCACTACTCAAAAAAGATTGGTTATTGGCTCAAATAAAAGACCATGTTTCCCCCCAAATAAGACACTGTCTTATATTCAATTTTCCTCAAGAAGACACATTATGGCTTGTTTTCAAAGGATGTCTTTTTTTTTATTAAGTATGGCACAAGAATATATATTTATTCAAATATAGTTATCTTCTTCTGGAACATTGGCCATCAGTTCTGAATACAGTGGCAGCCACAGCTTTACTTCTTTCCCTTGAGGACATACACTACCTAAAGCAGAGCATCCTGCTCCTCACTTCACTGCGGAGACTTCTACTTTCCCTTCATTGTCTCCCTCCATGACTCAACTTGCAGCATGTGCAGAAGGACTGGAATCTGACAGGGGGAGCCACCTTTCTTGATGGGGCTGCTTGCACCTCTCCAGTCACCTGCAAGATAGCAACTGTCATGATGGGGTAGAGGAGAAGGGCTGCGCATCTCTGTTACTGCTCTGCTCTGGTACACTGTATAGCCACACCTATCACTATATCTGATTTTAGGGGGATAGTTTATCAGGGGAAGCACAAATGCTTAGAAATCCCGCTACAGGTTACTTTGCGGATATGTCTTATTTTGCGGGAAACATAGGAATTGGGCTCCTAAAAACATATGGTAAGGATAACATAGCATACAAAAAACCATGGGTCATAGCAAAAGCAGTTATAAAAGGTCAGTTTATAGTAATTAATGCACACAAACAAAAGAAGAGAAGATAATTTTCAAAGCTTTAACACAATACCTTCAATAATTAGAACAGAACCCTTCAACAACAGATGAAATTAAGTTATAAAAAAAAATGACCTGGAAAACAGAAAATAAAGGAAATTTCAATGAAGCAAAATCCTTTCCTTGAAAGGTTCAACAAAATGGAGAGACTGCTACAAAACTTAACAGAGGAAAATAGAGTAGAGGAAAATATACAGTTAGACATGCAACAGGTGGCATCACAACAGATCCAAATGAAATAAAAAGATTAAGAATACAATATTAGGGAAGACTGTATTCCAACAAATTCAATAATCAAGATGACAAAAACCTAGAAATAAACCTTCCTACCAAATTAACACAGATTGACATTAAGGACATGAACCATCTGTAGCAAAAATTGAATAGACAAGGTCACAAAGAAAATCACAGATTTAAAAAAGGGCAGAACCAGATGGCTACACAAGAGAATTCTACTAAATCTTCAGAGAAGAGCTGGCACCAATTCTACCCAAACTATTGCAGAATATGGAAAGGTACAGTAAGCTCCAAAACTCACTTTATGCAGCCAGAATATTTCTGATACTAAAAGCAGGCAAAGACCTCAGAAAGATAGAAAACTGCAGACAGATATCTTTCATGAACATAGCTTCACAAACGGTCAGCAAATTGTGGTTTGTTCCATTAAGTTAGCAATCCATGATGCTAACCTTCCCAACATGAAAGCCTAGGACAAATGTGTGCATTAACAAAAGTGGTGAAAAAAAAGCTGATGGTGCCCAGGTATCTGGGGTTGTGTTAGGCAGGATTTTCTAGAGAAACAAAACCAGGACACTAATAATTATATATATATGTATATTATATATATTTAACATAAGAAATAAACAGTTAATCTATAAAGCAGCATGAATGGCTCAGTGCAACTCACTTCCTTGAGACAGATGTTACTCTAGCAGTACTTCAAATCTTAAGGACAGCAGGGTAGTCCTCTGTAGAGCAATTCAGACTATCCAGCCACAGGCAGCAAACAGTAAAACAAGTCACCAACAGTCAGTAAAATAACAGGGTCTAACAGTCCCCAGCACAAGGGATGTATATTCTGGCAGCGTGGTGAAGCAGGGCTTGAAGGAACCTCAATTTAGAGCAACACAGTCCACGGATTAGTCCATGGGTAGTGGAGCTTGCAAATGGAGGCACAGAACAAGCAAGGCAGCCAGCTGCACACACTGGTCTAAAGATGCAAGAGAGAGAAAGGCAAGCTCTGTCCTTCAATTAATCTCATATGTGTTCATTGGCTATGTTGTCACAACAAACCTACCTATCACAATCCAACCCTTTCCAACTTGGAACTTGTACACAATTCTTTAGCCATATATAATTTCTGGACAATAATGAAACTTATACTTAACATCAAACATCAATTGTACATATAAATGAGAACATGCTGAGCATCTGATATATCATATATGAACAAAGAAAATATATTCTATAAGCACATATAAAGAAAGTACACTGGGGCTAAACCCCAGTGGCGTAGTGGTTGTGCACAGGACTGCAGCCCAATGGGACGGAGGTTCAATTCCAGCAGTGGGGCTGGGCCTCCTACTCCCACCACCGGAGAGCAGTGATGCCTGCCCCCCCCCCCCCCAAAAAAAAAAAGAAAGTACACTGACAATCACAATTCTTGCTTTTGCAATTGATGTGATTGTAATTGATAGGTAGAACTACCTTCTTCTACTACCCATTCTTTACCTTTGTCCTCAGAAATCACCTCAGCTAATTGTGGTTTTTTTGCCTGGTAGTGTGACCAAGACCTTCATTCCTGAGGGGTCTAGATCATTAGATATCCTGTCATGGTGGGGTTGCTGTAATTTACCATTTACTTTTGTTATAGGGCATGGTAGAACTAAGAGTCGGCTTATGGGATCTCCTGGATTCCAGACATATTTTTCTTTACCTCCATTATGTAACACGAGCCCAATTTCTTTTTGGTAATCAGGATAAGTCACACCACTCAGTACAATGACATCGTTCCTGACCTGTTGATCCCAAGGCATGAGAAAGCAAAAGTGGCCAGGGAGCATTCTTAGCTGCCAGTTCAATGGTATCCATGCTGTGTTTCTAAGTTGCATGATTCCTTCCTTCACGACCAGCACCTTCAGACCTGAAGCACATAGTGTTTCTGGGACAGGAAGTAAAAATGCTGCAAGTGGATCACTAGGAGTAATAGTGAGTAATAGTGAATGCTGAAGTGGATCACTAGGAGTAATAGTGAGTCTTGCACCCCTTGGTTCCTAGACCCTTGAATTCTGGATATTGACAACACAGTACCATATATTGGTCACTTGTTCCTGAAGAACATTGCCCCAGTCCTCAAAGTTGTTACCATGTAGTTAGTACTGTAGTTGTGCTTTTTTTTTTTTTTTTTTTTGCATCACTGCTCTCCAGTGGTGGGAGTAGGAGGCCCAGCCCCACTGCTGGAATTGAACCTCTGTCCCAGTGGGCCGCAGTCCCGCGCACAACCACTACGCCACCGGGGCTCAGCTGTAGTTGTGCTTTTAGGAGGCCATTCCATCATTCTATCAAGGCAGCTGCTTCAGGATAATGAGGAACATGATATGATGAGTGGATACCTTGGGCATGAGCCCACTTCCTCATTGTGAAGTGAGTTCCTTGATTTGTAGCAATGCTATGTAGGATGCCATGTCAGTAGATGATGTATTGTGTAATCCCACGAATGGTAGTTTGGGCAGGAGTATTGCAGGCAGGGAAGGCAAATCCATATCCAGAATAAGTGTCTATCCTAGTTAGAACAAAATGCTGCCACTCCATGATGGAAGTGGTTCTATGTAATCAATCTGCCACTAAGTTGTCAGTTGATCTCCCTGTGGAATGGTCCGATATCTTGGATTTAGTGTTGGTTTCTCCTGCTGGCAAATGGGCACTCAGTTTTGGAAGTGGCCAAGTCAACGTGGAAGTCCATGTTGCTGTGCCCGTGCATAACCTCCATCCCTGCCACCATGTCCACTCTGTTTGTGTGCCCAATGGATGATAACAGAAGTGGCAGAGGAAAGAGGAGGACTAGTCCAAATAGGACATGTCATCTTAACCACTTGATTGTTAAATTCTTCATCTTCAGCGGAAACCCTTTGGAGAGCATTCACATAAGTCATGATTACTTTTATTTCCTTGGCCCATTCAGAGAGGTCCATTCACATTCCTCTTCCCTACATCTCTTTGTCACCAGTTTTCTAAACATGTTCTTTCCAAGTCCCTAACCATCCAGCCAAGCCATTAGCCACAGTCCGTTAATCAGTATACATTCTCATATCTAACCATTTTTCCTTGCAGGCAAAATCGAGGTGCACTGTTCAAAGATCTGCCCTTTGGGAGGATTTCCCTTCACTATTGTCCTTTAGGGAGATCCCAGAAAAGGGCTGTAGTGCTGCTGCTGTTCACTCTGCATAAGGTGCAGAGCCATCTGTGAACCAAGCATGGTTCTTGGTTCATTTTCTGTTCTTCAGTTAAATTACCATAAGGAACTCCCCAGGAAACCATAGATGTAGACTGAGAGAGAAAAGGTATTGTGACAGGAGTGGAGACTATTGGAAGTTGTGCCTCTTCTTCATGCAGCTTACTTGTACCTTTAAGTTCTGCTCTAGCCCGATCTCATATTTAACAATAGAGTGTTGCTACACAAGTCCAACTTTATGACTCTGTGAGTCAGAAAATACCCAATTTATGATGGGTAGTTCAGGCCTCATGGTGACTTGGTGGCCCATGGTGAAGCCTACGAAGGCCCAGTAACAGCTGTACAGCTGTTTTTCAAAGGGGTAGTAATTGTTTGCAAAGGAAGGCAGACTTTACTCCAAAATCCCAATTGTGTACACTACGACTCACAAATAGGGGTCTGCCAAAGACTGTACACTACATCTCTATCTACAACTGATATCTTTAGCATCATTGGGTCAGCTGGTTCATATGGTCCTAGCGGCAAAGCAGCTTGCATGGCAATCTGAACATATTGCAGAACCTTTTCTTGTTCTGGGCCTCACTCAAAATTGAAGTCCTTACGGTTTCTTTGATAAATAGGTTGAAGTAGAACACTCAAGTGAGGGATATATTGCCTCCAAAATCCAAAGAGGCCCACTAGGCGTTGTGCCTCCTGTTCATTATTGGGGACACCAGTTGAAGTAACTTACTCTTCACTTTGGTAGAAATATCTCAGCATTCCCCCACACCACTAGAGCCCTAGAAATTTTACTGAGGTGGAGGGTGTGTGAATCTTCATTGTGTTAATTTCCCAACCTCTTGCATGCAGATGTTGTACTAATAAATCTAGAGTCTCTGATACATCTTCCTGAGTGGGGGTCCAAACAGCATAATGCCATCAATATAATGGACTAGTGTGACATTTTGTGGAAGAGACAGGTGATCAAGGTCCCTACGGACTAAATTATGGCACAAGACAGAAGAGTTGACATACCCCTGGGGGAAAGCTGTGAAAGTGTATCTTTGCCCCTGCTAGCTGAAGGCAAACTGCTTCAGGTGATCCTTTGAGACTGGTTTTGAGAAAAAGGCATTGGTCAGATACGTAGCTGCATACCAAGTACCAGGAGAAGTATTAATTTGGTCAAGCTATGAAATCACACCTGGACTAACAGTGCAATTGGGATCACAACCTGGTTAAGTTTTAGTGTATTCGCTGTCATTCTCCAGGATCTTTTCTATAGGCCAAATAGGTGAGTTAAATGGGGATGTTTTGGAATCAGCACCCTTGCATCTTTTAAGTCTTTTGTGATGGCACTGATCTCTGCAATCCCTCCAGGAATGCAGTACTGCTTTTGTCTTACTATTTTCCTAAGCAGTGGCAGGTATAATGGTGTCCACTTGGCCATTCTGACCATATTAGCCCTTATCCCACATTTTCGGGATCCAATATGGGGATTCTGGGGGTTCTTCCTGTTACTAAGTATGCCCATTCCAATGATGCATTCTGGAAATGGGGAAATAACCACAGGATGGTTTTAGGGACCCACTGAATCCACAGTGAGGCATGCCTGAGGTAAAACTCCATAGATAAGTTAACCTCCATAAGCCCCACTATTACTGGCAGGTCTTTGAAACACTTTGAGTCTCCTGGAATTAGTGTCAGTTCAGAGACAGTGTCCAGTAATCCCCCCAAAGTTAGATTATTTCCTTTTCCCCAATGAACAGTCACTCTTGTGAAAGACTGCAGGGCTCTTTGTGGAGGGCTAGAAGGAACATTTAAAGTTTCACTGATGTAACAGGTGCCTCCTTTAACGGGAGCTGGCCTTCCCCTCATTCATGGGGTTGTGGGTCTGTAAACTGGCTCAGGTCTGGGACTTGATTGAGTGATCATAATAGTCTACTCTGCTGTTTCCCTGACCCAGAATTCTTATGCCTGTATAGGTCACATAAATATTTAGTAGGTTTCCCATGTATTTCACTCCTAGGGACATTGTGGCTAAGTAGACAATGCCATAAGTCCACATGAGACAGGTTACTTTGATTACTACAGAAATCTTGCTATTATAACCACGTCCACCCTGTCTCTGTTGCTCTGCCAATTCAGTGCTGACACTTGCCTTCTGTCACCACGAAGTCCAATCAGCCCCATCGTGGGCAAATGTTGAAATTCGCTTAGTGCAGGTTCCACAGTTAATCCTGGTGCACACAAAACATCAATTACAGGAGTCTTCAGAGATGCTGGGTCCCACTTCACAATCTTGTTCCTTATGGTTGTGGGGAAGGTTATGTCCTCAGGAGACCCCTTTTTTGGGTCTATGCAAGTATCCTGATAGATCCATTCCAACATAAATAATTTCCCTAAGCTTTTGGATGCCTTATTCTACAGTGTACAAGGAAGGTCAGGCACCTTAAATTGGTTTAATTCAGGCGATGTGGCAGTCCATGCTTCAGTGAACCAACCAAATGAGGAATTAGATCCTCTCTTAGTCTCTCTCACTGAGCTATTGAAAGAAGAATCTCTGCTTAGGGGGTCCCATATCCAGAAACTTAGATGCCTGTAATATTATATTTCTTACACCAATACCCCACACCCTCAGTAACCATTCCCAGGAATATTCCTCGGGCTTCTGCTTGTATGTATTCAAAAGCTTGAGCAACTCTTTGTGAGTATAGCGTGCTTCTTCTTGGATAAGCATCTCAACCTCACCTTTAGGAGATTTCTGAGCCTTAATTTTAGTTACAAGTCTAACAGCAATTATCAATAGTGAGGGTGTTTTCTGGGTGTTCTTAACACTGTCTTTTAGGGCATCTCCATCAGACAATGCTACAGATGCATCCCCACCTGGCATTTCACCTTGAACAGTTTGGTTAATCTGCTGAGGTGTGGGCTGTTTTGTTGATAGTGGATTAATACCTTCAGCTGGGAGGGGTGAATCTATTGACTGGGTTGGCTCAATTGTTTCTAGGGGCTCAATATCCTCCTCTTTTGGATCATCAGCCCATATCTTCCCATCCCATGTTTCAGGGTCCCAATTTTTTCCTATAAATGTGCTCACTTTGCTATCAGATACTGCTCTAGAACTGCAATTCAACTGATGTTGTAATTCAGCCATTTGCATAGTGAGACTCTGGATCTGGTTCTAAGCAATGTCAACTCTATTAAAAGAAGTTAAAAGGCTCTCATTTGTAGCACAGGCGGAAGTTTGTAAATCTGTAAGTTGGCAGCTGCGGCATGCTTCTGATGCCCTGAAGTCATCCCTCAAACTTAATCACACTTTCTATTTTAGTATTTTTTTGGTTTTTGTTTTTGGCATCACTGGGTGGTGGGAACAGGAGGCCCAGTCTTTGCTCCTATGGAGCTGGAATTGAACCTCCATCCCAGTGGGCTGCAGTCCCGTGTACAACCACTACGCCACCGGGACTCAGTCCCACACTTTCCATTTTAAGGAGGACCAGCCAACCAGCTTCCCTATACTTGCCATCCTGACAAAACTGTTGGAAAATATGAAACATATGATCTCCCAGAGCCTCTACTTCAACTATCCTCTCTAGTGGCGGTGCTTCTTTACATATTAGATTTGCTATTTCAGACCATGGATTAGTAAGAGTGGTAGACGTATCCTTGCCTTTAGGTGTAGAAATAGCACCATCAGTGCTGACAAGACTAATCAGGCTGCAGAGCCAATTTAAGAAGTCATATTTAGGATTTTACTTCTCTAGAAGTACTCCTGGTGCCAACTGTGTTAGACAGGGTTATTTAGAGAAACAAAACCAGGACACTAATAATTATATATATATATATATATATATATATTTATAGATAGATATCTAACATTAAAAATAAATAATTAATCTCTAAAGCAGTACCAATTGCTTGGTGCAATTCACTTCCTTGAGACAGCTAATACACTGGCTGTCCTTCAAGTCTTGGGCTGTGTGATAGTTCTCTATAGAGCAATTCAGGCTATCCAGCCACAGGCAGCAAACAGTAAGGCAAGTCACCAACAGTCAGCCAGATGAGAGGGTCCAACTGTCCCCAGCTCAAGCGTGGTGAAGTAGAGCTTGAATGAGCCTCAGCTTACAGGGACAGAGTCCATGGGTTAGGTGTCCCAGAGGTAGTATGGCTTGCAAATGGTGGCACAGAACAAGCAAGGAAGGCTTATGCACACTGGTTCCTAGATCCAAGAGCAAGAGGGAGAAAGGCAAACTTGCCAAGCTATTTATATTTCTGTGCTTCAGTTAATCTCATAGGCGTTGATTGGCCATGTTGTCACAACAAACCAACCTATCACAAGTATCTTAAAGGTCATCTAGCTCAGAAACAGCAAAACCCACACAGAAGAAGCACACAGCCTGTGTGACCATGAGGTGTTGAAGGGATCAGGTATCAGGCATCAAAGAACTAAAAATTATATCATTGTAAATGAGGGGGGTTACAGATTGGGGACCCAAAGCCCAACTGTTGGTAATGGGATATCCCCTTAAAGAAGGGTCAAGGGGAGGTGACGAGCCAGTCAAAGAGCAGTGTAGCAAAGATGAAACATACAACCTTCCTAAAGTTCTTAAATTTTTCCTCCTCCCTACTATCATGATCCCAATTCTACCTTACAAATCAGGATAGACCAGCTGATGTACACTGGTACAGATAGGAACCAGAAACAGGGAATTTAGGACAGATGATCCCATAAGAACCAGTGGTGAGGGTGGTGATACCCGGACGGTGGAGGGAGGGTGGGGTAAAAAAGGGAAACTGATTATAACAATCTATATATAACCTCTCCTTGAGGTATAGACAGCAGGGTATTGGATGAAGGGAGATGTCAGAAAGTGTTGACATGAAAAAATAATAATTTAAAAATTATCAAGGGTTCATGAGGACGGGTGTGGAGAGGGAAAAATGAAGGGCCAATATCAAGGGCTTGAGTAGAAAGCAAATGTTTTGAGAATGATGAGGGCAACAAATGAACAACTGTGTTTGTACATACAATGGATGCATATTGGATTGTGATAAGAGTTGTATAAGTCCCCAATAAAGTGGTTTTTTTAATTGTGGCAGATTGAATCCAACAACATATCAAAAATAATAATACATCATGACCCAATGAGGTTCATATCAGGGATGTAAGGATAGTTCAACATTTTCAAAGCAATTAATATAATCACCATGTAAACAAGAGAAAAGATAAAAACCATATGATCATATCAATTTACACAGAAAAACATTTGACAATATGCAACACTCATTCCTAATAAAAGCTCTTCATAAAAGAGAAAGAGAAGGGAAATCCAGCAGAATAAAGACCATATATTCAAAACCAACAGCCAGTATTATGCTCAATGGGCAAAAGCCAAAAACTCAACATGGGAACTCAGCAAGGATGTCCATTATCACACTCTTAAACAACATTGTGCTAGCCATATCTCTAAAACAACAAAAAATTAAGGTGGTCTAATTGGAAAAGAAGTGAAACTCTTACAGACAATATGATTTTATAGAGAGAGAACTATAAAGACTCACAATAGGATTGTTGCAAATGATTGAGAAATTTGATAAATTAGCAGTATTAACAAATAGAAATCAAATGGAATATAATATACCAGTTGTGAGATTTCCAAGACATCAAGAAACAATACCATTCATTATCGCCACAAAAAAGTTGAAATTCCCAGGAATAAACATAACCGGATAAAGAAAGACCTGTACAAAGAAAATAATAGAACATTATTACAAGAAACCAAAAGAGAGCTACACATATGGAAGAAAATCCCATGTTCAAGAATAAGAAGACAATATTCAACAAGAAGAAAATTTCAATCCTACTAAAGCAGTCTACAAATTCAATACTATCCTGATCCAAATCCCAATATTTTTCTTTAAGGAAATGGAGAAATTAATTATCAACTTTATGTGGATAGCAAAGGAGCCAGGATAAGCAAAGAACTACTAGAAAAAAAGAAGTAAAGAAAAAGGGAGCATAACCACAGTTGTCCAAAAAGCTTGGTACTAGTAAGATGATAGATATACAAGCTAATGGAACACTGCAGGAAAACAAGAAATAAAAGCATCTACCCACAGGTAACTGATTTTCCACAAAGCTTCAATAAACATTAAATGTGAAGGCCTCTTCAATAAATGGTGCTGAATATTCATTTGCAGAACAATGAAACTAGACTCATATCTCACCCCATGCATAAAAATGAACTCAAGGTGGATCAGAGACCTAAACTTAAAATCCAATACGATTAGGATCATCAATGAGAAAATTGGGCCAAATTTAAGGATGTAGAATAGGGCATACCTAGGTTACCAGTTATGACAAAGAAACACACCATGGAAAACTAAATAGCTGAATAGAACCTGTTCAATAAAAAACACTGGTATACAACAAAGGATCCAAGGGCATACTGGACAAATGATAAATTGCTTAACTCAAGTATACTGTAAACCTGGCTGAGTCCCGGTGGCGTAGTGGTTGTGCGCAGGACTGCGGCCCACTGGGATGGAGGTTCGATTCCGGCTCCCAGGAGCAAAGGCTGGGCCTCCTACCCACCACCAGGGCAGTGATGCCTAAAAAAAAAAAAAAAAAAAGAATACTGTAAACCTACAAGAAGAAAAAAATAAATAACCCTCTGAGAGGTGGACAAAGGACTTGAACAGTTGATTCACAAATTATGACACCTGATGGCTAATGAGTAAATGAGGAAATTCTCTCATTCTCTAGCCATTCTGGAAATGCAAATTAAAAACAACAATGACATATATCTAACACCCATAACCAAAAGCAAACAACAGAGAACAACAAATGCTGGTAGTGTGTGGAAAAATTCGAACAATTAAACACTGCTGCTGGGATTGTAAATACATGTAACCACCTTGAAAAGCTATATAAGGATCCCTAAAACAGTTAACAATAAAAATACCATATGCCCCAGCTATAACATTGGTGGGCACATACCTGAATAAAGTCAGAGGCACTTTGCAAAAAAATTGGGATGATCTTTATGCTCCCACACTTAGGTATCTATTGATTTAATCATTAGGGATATGAGGTCCATACAACACCATAGGCAACATCTCTCACTTCCATCCTACTCTCATGGCAAACAGAAAACCCAAAGCTCAAGTCAGCTCAAGAAAATCACAAGTGCAAAAGCCACTAAAGAGAAGAGGCTGTTCCAAAGCTGCTTGGCTCAGCTGTGAAAACAAAGGTCAGTCAAATTCATGACGTTACCTCTCAAAGAGGAACATGGAAAGAAAAAAAATCAGGATTTGAGAAAAGTTCAAGTCTAAACTGGTTCTTCAAGTTACTTGTCCAGAATGTTTCAAACTCTGTCTTTATAGAGGGGTCCTCAGAGCCCAGTTGTGGTAACTACACATTCTAGTGTCAACTTGAGAGTATTAGGAGTGAAGGGTGGAGTCTGGCCTGTCAATCAAGATATAACCAATGAAGCCTCTGTGTGGGCATGTCCTTCACCTCAACATTTTTGGAACTCTTATTTTTCTTCCTTGGTGGTAGGAGACAAAATCTCTATGCTTTCTCCCTGAGAGATGCTCTACTGACAAGACACATAGCACTATACTGATAGACCCTGAGGCCTGGGAACTAGAGGAGCCATTTGTAGACCCCTCCCAGTCCTGAGATGCTTACAATGCCCCTGGATCCACAAGACTTTGCACATACCAACCTGTGATATTACTGCATTTGGCATCATTGCATCATTTTGTGAGTCTGAAGTGGACGTTATAGATTGGTATTTGACATGATATTGGCTAATATCAGACATATGGACTTGATCTGGCCCGGGCTGGCTTATTTTTTCAATATTCAATTGCTCTTGTATATAAAACAATTTCTTATACCCATATGAGTACCTATGAATTTGTTTCTCTAGTATACCCAGACTATCATATTATGGTAGCAGGAGGCTATTTCGGTGCAGAGCCAAGTCTGGGTTCTATGTTTTGGCACCAAGGTTTCCATTATACAGCACTGTTCATCAACCACTTCAACTTGGTTATTTGAGAGCTACTCTCAAAACACTTAGGATGACTTTATGCCACAAAGTTGAACTACTACAGTGTGTTTCCAAGACTGTAAATCCTTCAGAGAGTAAAAGACCTCATCTTTCGTCTTTGAGCAACTAGTATGTTCAAACTGCAGTCTTCAGGGTAGCAGTCTAATAAGTATCCCACTAGACCATTAGGCCATGGGGGCTCCTTATGTGAGGACTTCAGAGTCCTGCAGAAATCTTATTTCCTGAACTGCTTAATAATAAAGCCTTTAGTGATATGGTGATATGAAGTCACAATAAATAAATATGCATAATTCTATGCTATCAAATCAAATCTCCTAAATAGATAAAATTGGACACATTCAAATCTAGGCTTTTGTAGCTTTTGAGATTAGTTTTCCTGAAAGCAAATGAGAGAAAGGATATCATAGTTTTTGTTTCTATTGATTGGGATTAATAAATATATTAAATCATTCCATAGTTCAATCATGTCCAGCATAATTTTACATTTTCTACAGCAATCAGTTTTCAAACACTTTCTATTTGAATCTTGTGACATTGTCACCCCTTCCCCTTGTCTCAACTTATGTGCTCTCCTCCTACTAAAGCCCTTATTCCACTTGCTGACTCTACAGGTTCATAGGTCCTGGTTTTCTACACACACACACACACACACACACACACACACAAAAAGAAGTACAGAAAATACATATACTGCAACTTCAAGAGGGTGACCCCAATGACAGCACTTCTGAAGTTCCCCCTAAAAATAAAAGATCAATAAAATAAAAAATCAAAATAACACAACCCAATAATACATAAAATTTTGGAAACAAGCTTAGATATAGCATGCATCATTGGGGGAATCTGTTGATATATTTTCACTGTTCAAACTTTGGCTTATGCCTTTGATCTTCTGTATTCCCACTTCTGTGTCCCACTTAGTAGTCACTTTCCTCCTATTTCCTCAATTGTGAGTAGAGGGAGTTCACTGAAGGTTTATTTCCTATATCATTTATTCAATGAATGTTGGGCTTCCACTGTCATCCATCACCTTCTGAAAACCAGATACTCAGACTTTAAGCTCTGATACTCATCCCTCCCTACATCTTCAGATTCTATGCTTCATAATCCTATGGTGACTAATGGTGTGATTTTATTTAGCTGGCGTTTGAAATTTTTACCATATAGATTTTGTTTTGTTGCTGTTTCTAATTGTTTACATTTCTCAAAAATTAAGTATATTTAATATTCATAGACCCTATTGCTTGTTAAGTGATAACATTGTTAAGCAGGAAATATAGTATTTATAACCCATGTACAGCTTTGGTTCACGCCTTAAATATTTTGTAACATGGGTCCATGCAATGCATAGCTATCTCAGTTAAATAGTATACATAGTTTTATTGTAACTCTATTCTTGTTTTTTTATTTTTTTATTTTTTTGGGCATCACTGCTCTCTGGTGGTGGAAGTAGGAGGCCCAGCCCCACTGCTGGAATTGAACCTCCATCCCAGTGGGCCGCAGTCCCATGCACAACCACTACGCCACCGGGGCTCAGCCCTATTCTTGGTTTTTGTTCTGTCTTTTATTTTTACCCCAAAATTTTCTTGGCACTCCATCCACATATTATAGAGTTCAAACATATCAGTAAGAGCTGTACAATTTTTACCACAAACAATTTCAGAACATTTTCTTTTTCTTGTACTCTTTGCTATTCGTGTATTTGTTTTTCAATTTGGCAAAATATGCACAACAGACCATTCTCCAATTCATCAACTTTTATTTGCAAAATTCAGTGGCATTGCTTATACTCTTCATATTTCAAAACCATTATTAAAATCCCACTCCAAATCTTTCCACCAGCAATAAAATGAACTCAATACCCCAAAGGAAAAATCTCTTGCTCCTTCAGTCATGGTAACTATAAGTCAAATTTGATTTATTATTAGTAGATTTTTGAAGTAGTTTTCTTGATACAGCATTCACATATCATATACTTCTACAGTTAAATCACTTCTTTAATCACAATACATACATATATTGGGCCAAGCATCTTCATATGCCTGTTGCCATCATCATTCTCCAAATATCTGCTTTTCCATTTGAACCCTTGATATCCGCTTCTCATCCTTTCCCCTCCGTCCTTGCTCCCCCCTCCCCTACCCACCCTCAATATTTTATAAATTATTATTGTTTTGTTATATCTTACATTGCCAGACATCTCCCCTTGCCCATTCATCCAATAACTTCTATCATTCAATGACTTCTATCTCCCGATAGAAGTTTATGTATAGATTCTTGTAGTTGGCTCCTCCTCTCTGTCCCACCTTCCCTCCACCCATCCAGTAGTTCCACTCTTACTACTGGCCTCAAGTGTTTAATCTGTCCTGGGTTCCCCATATTTCCAGCTTCCATTTCTACCAGCGTTCCTCCTCCAGTCCAGTTGGATTAGTAAGGTAGAATTGGGACCATGAAGTTGGGGGGAGGAAACCTCCAGGGACTAGAGAAAATTTGTATGCTTCATTGCCACCCCACTGCACCTTGACTGGCCAGTCTCCTCCCCACGAATCCCCTGTAAGATGGTGTCTAATTGTCCACAAGTGGGCCTTGAGTCCCTAGCCTGTTCTCCCCCTCATTCATAGTGAGGTGATTCTTGTTCTTTGATGCTTGATATCTGTTCCCTTCAACCCCTCATGATCACACAGGCTAGTGTGCTTCTTCCATGTGGGCTTTGCTGCTTCTGCATTAGATGGCCACTTACTCACCTTCAAGCCTTTAAGTTTCCAGATACTTTATCAGAGTTCTCTGCTGTATATGCCTCTGCAACCTTTTGTTTTCAGTGATCATGTCAGGAGGATGGGCACATAATGATGATTTTTGTTCTTTGATACCTGATACCTGGTTCTTTCTATACCTCATGGTCACACAGGTGTGTTTCTTCTATGGTGAATTTTGTTGTTTCTGGGCTACATGACCGCTTGTTCACCCTCAAGCTTTTAAAACCTGAGACGCTATATCTTTTGATAGTTGGATACCATTAACTATCTTAACCAATCTTGCTCATGCCCCCACATGTCCTCAGTGACCATTTCAGGAAGGAGCACACAGAGTGATACAGTTTTTTCCTGTTTGATGCTTGAGGAACCTCATGGCCACTTTTTTTTTGTGTGGGGCATGCATACTTCTCGGCTAGATGGCTGTTTATCTTCAGGTTTTGAGACCCTAGATTCTATTTCCTTTAATAACTGGTTGTCATCAGTTTTTTTCACCACATTTGTTTATGCACCTATTTGACTTCAGTGATGGTATGAGACCAGTGAGCATCATGGAATACCAGATTAATAGAACAAAGTGTTGTAGCACTGAGAGAATGCCAGGGTGGGGGCCCAAGGTCCAGCTTCTACCTTTGTACTAAACCTACAAATATATGTACCTGTATTTATTCCCTCCTCATAATAGATGATTATATTTACCTAAGTACATGTTTGTGTTTAGATCTCTGCAAGTGTCAGTTACCTTCTATTTCTATCCTTTATTTCCTTCTGCCTTCCTCCTGTCCCACAATCATGCTAGCCTTCATTTGAGTTTCAGTACTTCCTCTGTTACATTGCCCTTACTTAAGCCCAACAAGGCCTCTGACACCTGCCTTGCCATTGATTGCTGACCACTTATTGTTCCCCCCATCCCTGAGCCAATACATGCCTCCCTTCCTCTCTCCCCTCCCCTGTGTTCCCCAGGAACTATCGACCCAGTCGTTCTCTCCTCCCGACTGTCCCATCAGGAGTGCTCCCTTCTGGATTTGGTCCATTTTGGGGGCTCAGGCCGCATTGCTTTTCCACCATGTGACCCCCAAAATGTCTCTGTCGCTTTATGCTTCCTAAGGGAGACAGTGTGACAAGTCCTGATGTTGCTTTTCCAGTCTCCCCTGTGGTGTAGGACTCCTCAGGGGCATAGTACTCTGGGCATCATGGGCAGGAATCCCACCAGAATGGGCCAGACTGGATCTCTTTCTCTTCCTCTGTGTCCACCTATCTCCCTGTAGGTGTGGCATTCTGTCCCCTCCCCCAACCTCTTTTCTGCCACACTCACTTCCAGAAAGAGAGTCAGTCTGGCTCTGGTTTGGCCGGCCCTGTAGCTCTCTCATTTTATGCCTCCTTCCATGTATCCACACTGAGCTCACAGTTGGGTACTTCATGGTAAGATCTTCATATTTACTCCAACTTCTGTGGAGACAAGACTTGTACTCTCCCCCTGGGTGGGTTAGTGCCCTGCTCCATCCATTTTCCTTTCACTTTCAACCTCCCCCTTTTCTCCCTCCCCCTCCTTTTGTGCTGTACCCAACATGTACCTCTCTGGGGTTGGTCCCACCTCCTTCCCTTTTCCTAAATCTCTACTCAACTGTTAAGTTTTAGGAGGCTTCTCTTCTATACCCACCTCGCTGATTACACTTACCTCAGGGGACTCATGCGGTATTTCTCCTTTTGTGATTGACTGACTTTGCTTAGCATAATTTCCTCCAGCTCTTCCCAAGAGAAGACCTGTTTCATGTGTTCATCAGTGCTCTTGAGTGGAGATAGTACTCCATTGTGTGTATGTGCCAGAGTTTGTTGACCCACTCATCTACCAATGGAAATTTATATTGTTTCCAATTCTTTGCAATAGTGAATTGTGCTGCAATAAACATTGGCGTGCATACCATTGGCCATGGTTTATTTCTTACCTCTTCTGGGTATATACCCAGTAAAGGGATAGCTGGGTTGTAAGGTAGCTCAATTTCCATTTTCATTAGGTATCACCAGACTGCTTTCCATAGTGGCTGAACCTATCAACAGGATCATTAGCAATGTGAAAGTGTTCCTATTTCATCACATCCCCTCCAACATTTGTTGCTCTCTGATTTTCGGATTTGGATTAACCTCAAAGGTGTTAGATGGTATCTCAAGGTTGTTTTCATCCGAATTTCTCTGATGGCTAATGTTTGGTAGCATTTTCTCATATATTTATTGGCCATATGGGTCTCCTCCCTAGTGAAACTTCTTCTTAGTACTTTTTCCCATTTCTTCAAACAGTTAACTGATTTCCTCTTTTTGCAGGCATGGAGGGTATAGTAGATTTTTTTTGTAATAAGTCCCTTATCTGTTGTGTCATTAAAAATCCTTTCCTAGTCTGTGGGTTGCCTAGTTACCCTCTTGGTAAAGTCTTTTGATGCACACAGGTGTTTTATCTTTAATAAGTCCCATTTGTCAATTTCAGATTCTCCTGTGTGTGTACCCTGCCCTATTGCATTCAGTCTTTGTATTATCTGTGCCAAGTTTCTTAGATTTTTCCTGATTCTTTTGCTAATGGTCCTGATGGTTTGGGGTTTTACTTCTAGGTCCAAGATCCACCTTGAGTTTGTTCTTGTGCATGGGGTGAGGTAGAGATACTGTTTCATTTTTCTACATATGGATTTCCATTGTTTCAAGCACCATTTGCTAAATAGAACATCACCCTCACACTTTATGTTTTTGGGAACCTTGTCGGAAACCAGTAGTCTATATGCTAAGTGTTTTATTTCAGGGTATTCTATTTTTCATTGGTATTTGTCCATGTCTTCCCCATTGTTGAACTCATTAGAATAGAGCCTTTCATAGTGTGCTGTGATTATCCTTTTTAATCTCATAGGGTCTGTTATGATTAGCCCTGTTTCATTCCTCATCCAGTCTAATGTTGTATTCGCTTTCCTTTCTTTGATTAATTTTGCCAGCTGTGTGCCGATTTTTTGATTCTTTCAAAGAAGCAGCTTTTTGCTGCATTGATCTTCTGCAGTATTCCTTTATCTTTCTAATGGTTCAACTCTGCCCTAATTTTTACTTTTTCTTTTCTTTTGCTGTTGGAGGGATTATTGTGTTGACTCTGTTCTATTTGTTGGAGTTTTAATGAGAGTGTATCTTTCATAAGTCTCTTTTCATTGTACATATATTCACCTATTGCAATCAAATTACTTCTGATGACCGCTTTCATCGTATCCCAAAGGGTTTTTGTTTTTGTTTTTTTGGGGGGGGAGGGGCATCACTGCTCTCTGGTGGTGGGAGTAGATCTCAAAGGTTTTGATAGGAGGCGTTTTCATTCTCAATACCTTCTAGAAACTTTCAATCTCTCCTCTGATCTGGATCAGTACCCATTCATGCCACAGAAGCTCATTATTCATTTTCCAATTGTTTGCCTTTGCCTTCCTGGTTGTCCTTTTACTAATCTCTAGTTTTATGGCATGGTCACAAGAGAAAGACGTCTTTATAATCGCTATATGTTTGAATTTACTTAGGCTTGACATGTGACCCATCATGTGGTCTATTTTCAAAAATGTGTCATGTTGACTTGGGAAGAATATGTATTTTTGCATAAAAATGGAAAGCTTTAAATATATCCATCAGATCTAGTTGCAAAATTATATTGTTTATTCTATAGTCTTTTTACTGAGCTACCTTCCCAATGATCTTTCTCTGAAAGTGGTGTATCGAAGTCCCCTACTATAATTGTTGAGTCGGTGATGTCTTTTTTCATGTTCCCAGTAGTTGATTTGATGGATCTCATGAGTATCTCATTTGGTGCATATATGTTTATTATGCTCACAGGTTCCTGGTCAAGTGATTTTTTTGAACATTATAAAGTGCCTCTCCTTATCTCTTTTTATGGTTTGTACCTTGAGATCAATTTTTTCTGAGATTAGGAGTGCAACTCCTCCTCTTTTTGACTCACTATTTGCCTGGTATATCGTCCTCCAGCCTTTTATACTTAGTTTATTCTTGTCTGTGGTCTTAAGATGTTTTTCCTGCAGACAACAGATTGATAGATTATGTTTTCTGAGAGGCGTTTTACTTTAGTGAAGGAATTCAGGACATTTACATTTACAGTTATTATCCCAACCTGGGGGTTCATTGGTGGCATCTCATGTCTTTTGACTAAGGTGATTTTCTATCACCTTTTTTTATCGCTGTGCTGTGTTTTTGTTGGGGGCTTCTTGTTGCTATGCTGTCCTCCTACAAGCATATTTTCTAAGTGATTGGTATTGGTTTGTTGGCTTCTGCATGGATTTGGGCTGTATGATGCTCGCTTATTTGTGCTTGGTGGATGATAGTCTTCTGACCATAGTGAGTCAGCAAGGATCTTCCTCAGAGTTGGGTGTCTCACAGCATATTCTTTAATTTTTTTCCTTGTCTTGGAAAATCCTCATCTCACCTTCTATTCTGATAGATAATTTTGCAGGGTAGACAATTCTAAGGCAAGCATTGTTTTCTTTCAGTTTTTGGAAGATATTAGTCCACTGTCTTCTCCTCTTCATGGTTTCTGTTGCTAGGTCTGCACATATTCTAACCTAAGAGCCCTGGTATGTTAGGATTTTCTCTTTTCCTCAAAATTAGATAATTTAACTATTATATGCCTTGGTGAGTTCTTCTTGGAGTTTACTCTACTTGATGTCCTCTCTGCTTCCTTGATGAGTGACTGATTCTCATTCCTTAGGGTGAGGAACTTTTCTTCCAGAAATTCCCTTGTTAATTTAGCTGTTGACTTCCTTGCTGTGTCTTGTTCAAGTAGGAAAATAATTGAGACTTTGTTTCTTTCCATAGCATCAATCATTGATTTCAGGTTTTCGTCTCCCTCTTTTATAATTTTGTTTGATTGCTTTTCCCATTTGTTGAGGTCTGCTTAATCATTCATCTTCAAGCTCACTGATACGGCTCTCAGCCTCCTCTATTCTATTCATGAGATCCATGATTTTGTGTGAAGCTTCAGCTACTTCCTCTGTTATTTCCTGTATTTCCTTTTGATGCATGGACTTCATGCCCTGTATTGTGAACTTCCTGCCCTCTATCATGGCCTTCATCCCCTCTATCACTACATCTTTACTCTTTATAATTTCCCTTTATAACTTTATAACTTCCTTCTGTATTACTCCAAACAGCCTTCTGAAAATTTATTTTTGTGGCAGGTCCATGGCAGATTCTTCTGTGTCATTATTTCTGTCACTGAGGTTTGTCTTTCTCGTTTCCTTATTGGGAGTGATGTGGTATGCTGTCATCTCCATGGAGACCAAGGGTCCTTGCCTATTCTCACAGTGTGATTGGCAATGGTGTTTGGAATGGCTACCTTTGGCTTCCTATGGAGGTTGGTGCAGCTTCTGTGTAGGTAGGTTCTGAGGAAACTCAAAAATCAGCAGCAATAAGAGGTGGTAGTCACCATTGGAGACAGCTATGGGGAACTCAATTTAATTGATGGAAAAGTGGTAGGTCTATAGAGACCCCTGAGTGTGTGTGAGTGTTCATTGGACCTATAGTGGTGTGACCCTCCCTGGGTTGGGGGAGCTCCCAGTACTGTGTTGCTGGTCCCCTGTATTTCCAGACCCAGGCTAAGTTCGAGGGGAGGATGTCCTCTGTGCCTGGTATGCACTCTCCAGACCCAGGCCACATCTGTGGGTGATACCTCGAGGCTGGCCTCTAAGGCCCTGGCTTGCATGATGGGTGTCATGTTTGCATGGTTGGGATCATGCTCTACTTTCCACATCCCGGCAATTTCACCTTGCTGGACCTGTTAGGCCCCCTCCATCACTCAGACTCTCTCCGCTGCAGCAGGAGTGGCACTAGTGTGTGGACACAGTGGCTGCAAGTAGCAATTTTAAGAGCCCTATTTGCAGTGACTGCTTTCCCCTGTCTCTACTGCGTCTCTACTGCGTCTCTACTGCGTCTGAAAGGCCCTGGTCCGTGCCTCAGACTCCTATCACTAAGGTGGCACTGGCGTGTGGTGTGCGTGCAAGGATCAGATGCAGTGGTTGCAAAAGGCATGCTTGAAAAGCCCAGTTCCCACTATCAGCTTGTGCCAGCTAAGGGAAGATCGTTCTGCAGGCCCTATCGCCTCTCAGACAGCCCCTGCTATGGCAGGGCTGAGCGGCTTGCCTGTGCAGCTAGACAAAGCAGCCCACGGCTCTCGCGCGGATCCCAGCAAGAACCCCTTTCCTTTGGATAAGCCAGTTCTCTTTGTGGCTCCATTGCCACCAGAAAAAGCAGCACTTGCGGTACAACGCAGCCACATCCCCTTACCCATGAAGTCCGTGTAGTTCACCACGGGCACCGATCACCGCTGGGCAAAGTGGCACGCGGCGGGCGGCTCTGGCTGTCTCCTTGGCTGCGAAAATCTGCCTAATCCCGGCCAGGCCAAGCTGCGGCCCATTGCTGCCCCACAAAAGCAGCATGCAGCTTCAGACCTGGTGTTTCTAAGAAAGCGGCTGGTGTCTTTGCAGCTTCTCAACCGCCACGTCGCCCTGCCCCCGAGTCAGTGGAGCCGATCTCGGCCACACAAACGAGGGGGCGCGCGCTACGCTCTGCAGCACTCGCGCGGAGAAACAGGCTAGATAGTGCGCGGCCCGATCACCTCTAGGATAGTGTGGCGGCGAGAGCCGGCGTCTGGCCCAGTCTCCGCTCCAGGCTGACAGCCCGCCACACAAAAGCAGCCTACGGCTACACGTTCCAGCATGACCTGGTCCAATCTTCCGCGGGGAGAAGCAGGCTAGGACTGTGCAGTTCCCTATCTCCTCCCACACTCCCACAGCTAATCTAGGCCTGTGGGTTATCTCCAGGCAAGTGAGAGGGTTAGACTACCTGGACTTCTTCTGCCTCAGGCCCACGCAGGGTGTGGCACAGGGGAGATGGTGGATGGGGAGTGGCAAATTGTTCCCTGTGAATGGGACCTCAGTAATGGCGGGAGGCGCCCTGCTAACTGGATAAGTGTGGCTGCTTGGGTGCTGGTGACCACCCTGGCACTGGTGCTGGGTGCACCAGCCCAGGCAAGCAAAACTACTGTTTTGACCCTGGGACCCTGGGTGGTTTGACTCTGGGACCCTGAGTCGCTGCTAGCCCCCTGCAAACAGGGAAACATGGGAGACGGGCACAGCTCCCCTACCTGGGAGCAGCTCGTGGACCATTGCTATGTAGTGGTCAGAAACTGCCCTGAAGCGGTCTACACAATGGCCTTCTTGTTTCTGAGGCAGCGGTCAGGCCAGGCAGTGGATGGAGGGAGGCGCTGTCTGGTGGTGAGAGACACAAAGGTCTTCCAGTCAGCAGGAAATCTCTAATATATGTATCCAGCTTTCCAGAGCTTGAGACAAAGCAAATGTGGGGCAGGGTAGCCTCGTGGACAGGGAGGCCCACTTGTAGGCACCTTTCCACCCACCAGAACACTTCCACTTGACCTCACAGACACCAGTCTCACCAGAGCGCCTTGTGTGGGCTGATTACCTCTGAGTTATTTGACCCTCTCCTAAATCAGTTTTTTAAAGAGTTGTATACCCATCATCACACTCAATTTTAATGCTCACTTCCTCCTCTCACATTTATTGATTGCTCCCTAATTTCCCTCAGCCACCTCCCTGTTTCCAATAGACTATTGCACCAATTATTATCTCTGCATACCCACTCTTTCTGTGCTTCTTCAACTACAAAACCTAACAGATACCACAAAAGCAAAACCAAAGTGAAATAGAAAGAAAAATCAATTATAGTAATATAAAAATTTAACGTAAGAAAAAATAAACCACCAAAAATATTTTTAAAGCCATAGAACAAATTTCAATTTTTGAACAATCAAGAAATATTGGTGCACAGAGCAAATTCAGGTTGGGGCAACAGAGAAGTCAATAACCAAGTATCACATTATACAATGGGTATGCCACCATAATCAAATTTGCAAAAACCCCTTTCTGATAGCAAAGCTAGTCCTTCACATGTAAGGAGATCTGCCAGAGGCTGCCAGGGTAGGATTGAAATTAAGGGTAGGGGAATGATTTTAGAATCTGGTATGGCTGAATCATTATAATTTAGGTTAATTACTTTAAAGAAATAGACTGCTCAAAAAACCAGGTTAGAGTTTGCTCTTTCCTCATGATGGAGGTGACAGAGTGGATGTGGGGAGTTTTGCCTTATGCCTGCCACTTCCCGAGGTGGTCTGGAAAGGTGGAATGAAGCAACAGCCTAGTCTGAAGACTGGTTGCTTATCTGATCAACTTGGAGTGCTAATCTGGAGTGGGAGTTATCAGATGGCTGGTGAATAGTGAGGCATATGGGCTCCTGGGCCTTAAGGCTTTTAGTCTTTTAGTCTCATGTCCAAATTCCCTGCCATCCTTCATATATCCATTGTCGCAGGTTCTAATTGTATTGCTATGCTAATAAATTGCAAATAGACCATGTGAGTGTGTATTATCTGCTGACTAAAGGAGTTAAAAATATAAAAACAAGAGAGATGAGGGGGTGAGGTGACTGGGGAAGCAATACTGACTGGTACAGGGGAATAATAAGAGTTCTCACCATGAGGTGAATGAAGCCTTTCAGGGCAAGATTGATCAACTAAATTATATCTGAGAGGAATTATTGAGAGGTGATTGACAGGAAGACATAATAGTGGGGTAGGAGGAAGAAACAAAACAAATATAAAACCCAGGGCTGAGCCCTGGTGGCGTAGTGGTTGTGTGCGGGGCTGTGGCCCTCTGGGATGGAGGTTCAATTCCAGCTCCGCGGAGCAAAGGCTGGGCCTCCTACTCCCACCACCTGAGGGCAGTGATGCCAATATATATATATGTATATATATGTATACATATATATATAAAACCCAATCTACCTCTATCTCTGCCTCTAAATCTAGAAATATCTCTAGAGATAGATACATGTGTGTGCACATATATCTATGAATATGTCTATGTTTGTTTATGTATATATATGTAAATGCAACAAGGAAGCAGTTGGAGTTTGGGCCTCTCCTTCAATCTTAGCTCTGTACAAGAATGGTCTGTTCTAATAATGCAGCACTCTATGATACCACCTCCCTGACACAATCACTGAAGACAAAATGGGTACATAAGCAAATGTGGAGAAAGAAAACTGATCATGGCCAGCTATTCCAAAGCTATAGTGCCTGGGTTCTTAAAGGCTTGGAGTTAAACAAGTGGCCCTCTAGCAGGGAAGCAACATAACTCATATGGAAGAAGCATACCAAGCTGTGTGATCAGTATGTATTGATGGGAAGAGATATCAGAAGATAAACAAACATGCTTCTAAATTGATATGAAGAACAGTGGATGGAGTGGACACCTGAAATCCATCAGTAGGACAGTTGGAAAATCCCTTCTAGAATAGCCTCACAGAATACAGAACAAATCCAGAGTGTAGTGTGGCTGATGAAACTCATAACTATCATCTAGTTCTTTTTCTTTATTTTTAAATGCCATTTTAAAATGACATCCAGTAATTACAGATGCAATTCATAATCTCATACAAGAAAGATCTCACCTACAACAACAAAACACACACACAAAACATGGCAGATTGTAAAATGAAAATTATATTGAATAATATCCCTCATATTAATGAGCAGTGCATGAGTGAAATCCTAGCATACAGATGGGTGGCAGGGGGGATTTATGTCTGGGGTCTGAGTTCATAATAACTAACATATCAAGTTGGTTGAAAACTTTTTAATTAGGAGGATCAGCAGGATTTGTGGATGAATCACAAAGAGAAGACATTTCATTTTCTATAATGAGGGTAAACTAGCCATCACCAGCATTTTTTCAGTGTTCAGTGCAAATGGTGCTGTTTTAATGAAGATAGAGCCCAGAATCTGGACCTTATATGGGTAAATTCATGCTGCATGTGCCTTGGCCCCAATTGTCTTTTATTACCTAGCAGCTGTCACAGAGATGCGTAGGTTTAGTGAGGGATTGCCACAAGCTGCATATTTAAACCTGACCTCATCACTTGCCCCAGGAACATCGTTCACTGACTTCCCATGGCATTCAGCATGGATACCCACACTCTAACTTCAGTCGTAAGGCGCTGCAGTGGTGAACCCTGTACCTTTGCTCTGCTAACTCACTTTCAGCCACGTTCCCCTCTGCTCTCTTTCAAGAAAGTTGCCATCTGACAAGTCCTAGTTCTTGGCCAGCATTTCTTTGCCTTTGTGCTTGCAGCATTGTAAACTGTAAATGATTTTTCAGCCATATAGATGGATGGCTTCAGTAGGCTTCAGCTTAATCTTACCTCAGTGAATCACAATAGCCTCATTCCCTTACCCCTTTTTATAATTTTCTATCACGGTCTTCTGTTTATTGTCTTCACAACACTTATAGGAAGTTGTATATTGAATTTATTTGTTTGCTTGTTTACTTTTTCTCCTGTGAAAACAATGTATGCTCTCCCAGAGCTAGTACACTATCTAACACCAGCAGATACACTGTGAATATTGATTGACTTGCTAGTTCTGAATCAGATCCATTGCGGCCAACTCAGAATTGACTCCTCAAATGACAAGAACATATCTATAGCAGAACAGCTTCATACGCTTTTTAAGGCTAAACCTTTCAGAAACAAATGGTTACGCATATCTTCTGGATTCAAACTGGAAAACTTTCAGTTAGTGGTCAAGCACATAGAGGTAGTTAACTATAAATGGATAGTTCTCCAACTAGACAAAATTCTGAACTACCCACTTGTGCAGTGATGTCTAGATGCCTCTGAGATGGGGGAAATCTTAAGAATCCCTGTTAAGAATGGAGATTCCTGGTAATACCAGGAGGGTGGAGGGATGCAGGAATAGAAAGGGAGAACCAACTTCAGGGATCTACAGGTAGCCTCCTCTCTGGGGCACAGACAACAGGGAAGTGAGTGTAGGGACACATTGTACAGTGTACAGGATGAAAAAATAATTTGTAAATTACTAAGAGTTCAAGGGGAAGGGGGAGGTTTTTTTGGTTTTTTTTTAAAGAGGAGCTTGTACCAAGGGCTCAAGTGGAAAATGTTGAGAAATGTATGTGGAAACATGTGTGCAAATGTGCTTGATACAAATGATGTACTGAATGTTGTAGTAACTGTAAGAGCCCCCAATAAAATTAAAAAAAAAAAGAATGGAGATTCCTAACCAGGAAGTTTAATTTCAGTCTTACACAATTTTGAAATCTATGACTAATTGCTAGAGTTCTTTTTGGCTGTGAGGTATACCATTCTGCGCTGGTTTGAAAGTGTTGCGAATAGCCCTTTGAATGGCATGTTACAGATGCTCAATAAATATTTTATGAATAAAGGAAAGAATTACTATAATTAGCAGATAGTCTTAGTAGAAACAGTGCACATGGATTATGGTATTAGTGAGGAATATCGAAAGTATTGCGAACTTCCATAAAAAAATAATTATATCTTGAAGCATGTAGCCAGAAGGCTTCTTAGAATCAAGAATGGTGAAATTTCATCTCACATATTTTGGACACGTTAGGAAGCGACACCAATCCTTGGAAAAGGATATCATGATTAACAAAGTAGAAGGTCATGGAAAAAGTGGAAGACCCTGGGCAAGATTGATTGACACAGTGAGTGCAACAATGGGCTCAAACACAAGAACAATGGTTAGGATGCAACAGAATTGAACAGTGTTTCATTTTGTTGTAAATGAGTGTCACTGTGAGTTGGAACAGATTCAACATCACTTAACAACAATAGGAGCTTTATACCAATAAAGTTCTAGGGTACTCACTTTATACTTTGGATAGAGGTGGCCTATGGGCCTGTAGAGTACTATGGATATGACTCAACATGACATTGAAAGTTCTGTCATAAAATAACATGTATTTTCTCTTCTTCTTTCTTGATCACCCACTCTGGAGAATATTACCTAATATGTTGTGAGGACATTCAAGCAGTTATCTGGAGAGGTTTATGTGGTGAGAAAGTGAGTTCTCTTGCTAATATCTATGTGAATGAAATCTCTTTGAAGTGCTTCCTCCAGTCTCATAAACATCTGGATGCTGCCTCTGAGACCCAGAGCCCAAACTGCCCAGAGACATTTCTAATTTAAATAATGTGGAATAAAGGTCTACTCTTTAGACTATAACTTGGAATATGTGGCAATAAATGACAAATATGCCTAGACATCAAGCTAATGACCCAAATAAAATATTATTTGAAAACTAATTAATTATATTTATCATTTTTAAACCATTTTCTACTACTACCTTAATGAGGTGTTATATAATAAAATGCTCATCTGTTTTTTACTACATTATTTGAGACCATTTGCTTCAATCTTTTATTAATCTATTTTTGATATGCTTTCTGCTTCTGGGCTTGTTTAGCAAGATATATAAAAGTTAACTTGACATAGTAATTCCTGTTTTCCTAAATGTTTGCTTTTCTTTTGAAGTGACTTTTACCTTCCTGACCAAAGATTTATAGATACTCAAAAATTTTGTATGTATTTTTAAGTCTTTAATGTACACAAAAGTAATCCTGGTGGTGCAATGTTTATGTGCTTGGCTGCTAGCTGAAACATTGCTGGTTCAAACACAATCAAGGTCTGGTAAGAGAAAAGATCTGGTGACTTGCTTCCATAAAGATTATAGTCAAGAAAACACATGAGGCCAATTCTAATCTTTCACACAGTTTTGTTGTGAGTCAAAATCATCTCCAAGACACTTAAGAGCTACAATAATATGCATTCAATTTTTCTGATGTATAACCATTCAGCTGCTTTATTATTGTAAAACCCTTTTTCTTTTGGGTGGTACCATGTATTTCATGTACAAAAGATTCATGTTCATTTTCTTCTTAGACAAAATGGAGCCACATACATAATGGGAACAAGGGTAGATACCATTGTAGCTAACAATATTTTATGTTCTGTTTTGCTAATTCCTTCTTGAAATGCTTGGTGTTTGTTTTTATTGCATGCAATGAGATAATTTAATGAGCAAAGAACTTACAAAACTTTTTGTTCATATTCATATATTCCATGTAACACGGTATTTAACTGACTTATCACTGTAATCATCATCCATTAGACTGTGATTGAAATAACTTGTCTGCTTACTGTATCTGTTTGTTTATTTGTTTTTAATCATTTTATTGGGACCTTGTACAGTTCTTATCACAATTCATTGTGTCAAGCACATTTGTACATATGTTGCCATCATCATTTTCTAAACTTTTTCTATAGAAGCCTTGGTATCAGTTGCTCATTTTTTATTGTATTTTTTTTGTTGCTTTGTTTTGCTTTGTCTTGTTTTGTGCTTATCATTGTCTCTTAATGTCTATCTAGATAAGATAGGCAGGATAAACAATTCGGAGGGTGAAGTAGTGGACCGATGGTCCTGAGGGAGCCACAGGTGGGCAGGCAAACACAGAGAGCAAGGAAGAGGGGTGTCAACATACTCAAGGACAAGAGAAAGGGAAGTGATCTTAAATTGATGGTAAGAAAGATATAGGATCCCTGGTGGGGCTTGATCAAGGGAAAAGTAGTTGAGAAGAATTACTATAACCCGAATGAAGGCTGAACATGACAGTTGGACAAGAGGAAAGAAAAAGAAAATAGAGGAAAGAACTAGGAGGCAAAGGTCACTTATAGAGGTCTAAATCAGGCATGTACATAAGTAAATATATTTATATATAATGATAGGGAAATCGATCATGTACATATATTTATATGTTACATATTAAGATATCAGGCAGACATTGGGCCTCTACTCAAGTACTCCCTCAATGCAAGAACTCTTTGCTCTGTGATATTCACCTTTCCTACACAACTGCTGAAGACAAAATAGGTGCATAAGCAAATGTGGTGAAGAAAGATGATGGTGGCTATCCAAAGACATAGAGTCTGGGGTCTTAAGTGCTTGAAGATAAACAAGTGACCATATAGCTGAGAAGCAACAAAGTCCACATGGAGGAAGCACACCAGCATGTGTGATCATGAGGTGTCAATGGGATCACATAACAGCCATCAAAGACCCAGGACAAAAAATCATATCAATGTGAATGAGGGGGAGTGCAGAGTGCCTATCTGTAGACAACTGGATATCAATTAGAGAAGAGTTATAAGGAAGAGATGTGTCAATCAGGACACAGTATAGCACCAGTGAAACATACAATTTCCCTTCAGTCCTTGAATGCTTCCATCCCCTTCCCCTTCCCTCACTATCATGACCAGGGCATGTACTCTGGTAGTACAGATAAGACCTCCTCGCAACACAGATAATCTAGGACAGATAAACCCCTCAAAACAAATGTTTTAGGCCAGTGATACCATGGAGGTAATGGGAAGGTGTGTGTGTGTGTGTGTGTGGGGGGGGGGTATTTGGAGAGAAAGGAGGAATTGATCACAATTCCTATACCTATAACCCCCTCCAGGGGGACAGACAACAGAAAAGTAGATGAAGGGAGGTATCAGTATAAGACATGAAAAGAAAATTTATAAATTACCAAGGATTCATGAGGGAAGGAGGGTGGGAAGGGAGAAAAAAAAAGTTTGCTTTTTCCCCCTTAAGTTTCAGTTGAGTCTATTTTCGATAATATATATGTAAACATGAAAGCCCACAAGTCTGAGCTTGTTCAGAAATTTTTTCACACATCTTGTATGTAGAATATCACATTGATCTCCCTTCCTTTGAATTTGGATTTGCTCTACTACCCTAAACTTGTAAATTGTCAATAGTAAATTTTCCTTTAGTTAATATCCTTATCAGAACTGACATGCTATTGTCATCACTTTTGAGTAAATTCCCCAGAAGGAATTTTTTTAAAATTTTATTTATTTATTTATTTATTTATTGTAAATGAATCATTTTGTTGGGGGCTCATACAACTCCCATCACAATCCATACAAACATCAATTATATGCAGGACACATTTACACACTTATTGCTATCATCACTCTCAAAACATCTTCCCTCCATCCAGGCCCCCAGGAGGAATTTTAAGGAATAAAAATGTCTAACTAAATGGGTAGATACATTTCTTTTTTTTTTTTTAGGCATCACTGTCCTGGTTGTGGGAGTAGGAGACCCAGCCTTTGCTCCTGTGAGCGGGAATTGAACCTCCATCCCAGTGGGCCGTAGTCCCGCGGACAACCACTATGCCACCGGGGCTCAGCCCAGGTAGATATATTTCTGTAAAATTCACGAAAATTAAAAATAAGATATATGCTTTATTGGAGAAATTTTAGTTGGAATAAAGTCTGCCTGTATTTTTATGGTTGGAAGTAAACCCAGGAATTTAGGCAGATAGAAGTCAGCATTTTGAATTATTTCCAAGAAGCGAGTTTGATTGAACTCTAGGTGACTGCTGTTTGGCATGTCACCTGTGCCTTGTCAAACTGGGGCAGCATCCATAGGTGGTTCTGCTGTGGGTATTTCTGACAGATTATTTCATTTGATTCCCGTAAAGGCGGACCTTTTAAAAAATGCTTCATAAACTGTAATTTTCACTCTTTCTACAGGAAGATTTTTAACTTGAAAAGAGTCACTGTGGTACTATTATATTCTGCTCCTCCCTCTGCTAACAGTATTTTAGTGGCTTTGAACAATTCCAGGTAGATTTTAATAATAGCTTTGTCTTGGGAGGAAAGTTTTTAGTACTTTATTTTATCTCATGCTTTAATGGTCAAAGCAATGTTCTATGTTTTACCTTATGTTATCTCACAACTATGCTATAGAATTTAGTCCAGTTTTAAAACCTTGGAATTGCCATTTTCACTAGCTTCAGTTCTTAAAATCTCCTATGACTCTGATACTCCAGGGTCTAAGAATATCCTCCATCCTCCTAGATTTTCTTGACACTTCCTTCTTTCATCTAATTAATGGCTGGATTAAATTCCAGGTAAGCATCAGTTGTTTAAGACTAGTTCAGGTGCTCTGATTGTAGGCTCTCAAAAGACCAAGTTAGAGTTCATACAATCTTCATTCATAAATGTTTGTTTATTTAATGGTTTCCTCTCTTCCTCTGCAAAGCAAACACGCAAACAAAAGACACCCCCAAACAAAACATCACCCCTGCAACTCACTGCCATCCACTTGATTCTGACTCCACGGGACCCTAAAGTATAGGGCAGGACATGTGGGCTTCTAAGGCTGTAATTCCTTGGGAATAGAAAGCCTCATCTTTCTTTCATGTAATTTTGAACTGCTGACCTGATTAAACAATGCAACTTATAACCACTACATTAACAGCGAGCCCTTCTCCCTCCTTCTAGATGGTAAATATTATGAGATGAAGGACCACCAGCATTGATTTCAGTCCAACATTAGACAGCCTGCAATAGGTAACATTAGACAGCGTGCGATAGGCATATGCTTGGCATATGATAGGCACCAAAACACTTACTGGATAAATAAATGAGTGGTTTCTCTGTTATATATTTGCAAGCCAAGGCCTAGAAATCTTAAGTTGATTGACTAAGATCCTACTGCAATGAAATAGCAAAGGTAATACTTGAACCCAGGTCTTTTAGTTTCCAATTTTGTGCTTTTTCAGTAAGCTACAACTGCCTCATACTGGGCTCTATACTTGTAATTTATTTTCCATTTTAAAGTTCTTGTTTATTTTGCTCCTTGCAGGCAACTGAGAGAATCTAATTCATGTGACGAGTGTAGTCTCAGCCTCCAAGTAGAGAACAGGCATATGGCCACCTGTACGGGGATAGAAAAGTAAGAGAGGAATCATGTTTCTTAGGGAAACTTTTCATTTTCCTGGGGTATCATTTCAAAGAAGTGGGCCAAGCTGTGAGAGGTATCATAAGGATCTATTGCAGATTGAGAAAAGGGGTATTTGATACATTCTTTAGAATTTTAGTGAGTCTGTAAGGTCTAAGGAATATCATTCTGGGTCTGGATATTATTAAATATTCATAGTGATTTTACTACGCATTAGCTGTTAGATTTGTGGAGGCTCGTAACTTCTCCAGCATCACTTTCCTCTCTAATAAATATGTTTGCATTTGTGTTTGGGGGGATTTAAAATTCTAAATATGCAGTTGTGCATATGTTGGTAGAAGTTCTGAGTATAGCTGAAGCATGGTTAGAACTTGGATACTAATCAAAACTTCAATATATACTTTTGAGGTCAAAATAATCTTCACAGGTGTTTTGATATCAAGGAAATGTCCTTGATAAAGAATGTGATACTGGAGTTTGTTTAGTCCCTGTTCTTTGCTTTGTAGATTACTTTTTTCCCTTGCATCACTGCCCTGATGGGAGTAGGAAGCCCAACCATGCTCCTGGAGAGCTGCTGCTGGATTTGAACCATCAAGCCTGTGGACCACAGTCCCACAAACAACCACTATGCACCAGGGCTCAGCTGTAGATTATATTTTTACAGCATCTATTTTTAAAGATAATTTTCCAAGAATGATACCTATCAAATTTTAAAAAATTCTGAGTAAATGCAACCAGTGACATTCCCAAATTTGAGTGTGACTAAAAAGCTAGGGCACAGCTTAGTTCTTTGCTACATGACTGAACAAGCTGCAGCCCTCTGCTTTTTTACAAATTCATTCTATGTGCTTCTTGTTCCTCTGTGTCTTCATTCATTTATAACAATTTTTGGTGCCCGAACCTCAGAGACCTGAAGGGGTGATAAAAGAACTCACAGAACCAAAGTGGTAAGTTATATGAATATTGCAGTAGACACTGGCAAAAGGCAAAGTTACGAGATATTCTGTATATACAGATAAACAATATATTGAAGTTTTGAAAGCTATTTTAAAAGTTCCATCTCAAATGTTTAAGGAACTTTCTGCTTGTGTACTTAAACATTGCTATTGGTTTCAACCTGAAAACAAGAATCAATTAAATGCTAAAGTGTGAAAACAGGTGACTTGTTCTTTCAGAAAGGCACGTCAAAGAGGTGAAACCATTGATTATGATGCTTGGGCATTAATGTCTTTAGTTAATATTGCTATATAACAATTTCAGTCAGATACTGAAAGTGAAAGAGAAAAACCTGCTTGTGAAATGTTACGGGAGCTGCTGGTGTGGACCCATCTAGCAATTCTATATATGACAAAGTTTATGATAGTTCTGAATTTGCATCTGCTTCTTCTTCTTCCTCAGATTCCTCCTCTGAAGAGAATAAACTTCCCATATCTGAGAAATTAAAGAATTTGGTTTGCTTAGTAAATAAAATGTCTGAGCATCTTCAATTAGATTCAGGAAAGGCAGTAGAACCATCAGCTTCTAATTTTGAGGAAAAGCCTCCAGTGAGTCCCAAAGAGAATAAGGTTATGCCTCGAATTCCAGCTGAGAGATTGAAATTATTATATGAATTAAATGAGATTTCTTTAGTCTCTGCCATATCCACAACTGCTCTTCTCTCCATTATTAGAACTCAGGTAGATGTTGATATTGAACACCCTGATGGGTGGGTATGGTGCAATCATGAAGGACATGAATAAGATTTTGAAAGCTTTAAAGGAAGCTGTACACTCTTATCGGGTGCAGTCACCTTAGGTTCAAGGGCTGTTATACTCTTATGTTACTGACAATATTATGATTCCCTTAGATTGGGATAATTTAATTAAGACAGTGTTAACTTCTGGCCAGTATATTCAGTTTAAAGCTTGGTGGGATGAGGAAGGTGAGAAACAGGCTCAGAGGAATATCCGTTGGCAGCCGCCAAGACCAACTTTTGAACAGGCACTGTTCAAAGGCACTAGTCCGTTTGCTGCTACTTGTCAGCAAGCCATCTTTAAGGATGGTATTATTGAACACATTTGTAATCTTTGCTTACATCCTTGGCAAAAAATAAATGAAAAGAGAGGAACAGAAAAATTAGTTGCTGAACTTTTACAAGGACCTAAAGAATCTTTTCCTGATTTTTTATCCTATCTGTCTACAGCTGTACAATGTGCTGGGGATTCCCCTGAATTGCAACCTTTTCTTCTTCAGCTGTTATCCCTTGAAACCTGTTCCTTTCTCCCACTACTGTCCATGCTCACAGTAACCTTGATGCAATGCAACAAAAAATGACTCCCAGCTAACCTTTAACCCTTTGCTAGCACTTAGTTAATGCATTTTCCTGTCAGTGATTCTTTATGCTTAGGTAGAGACAGTACATTTCAGAAGGTCAAAGTAAGTTGCAAATAGTCAAAACAAGCAAAGTCTATTTTACTGTCTTGCTCAGCTTGCCATGCAGTATATGCCGCTCATCTCCCTTTAGGAACTAATCCTTGAGAAACAATCTGGAACCAAATTTTGCAAGTGGTTATTACTCAAATTTCTTCTTTTGCCAAGAATTGATATTTTTTCTCATTTTACTTGGGTTACTCCTGCTACAACAGAATGTGCTGATGCTGCTATCACTCATTTGTTGGAAACATTTTCTACTATGGAAACTCCACAAACTATTAAAACAGATTATGGTTCTGCTTATGTTTCTAAAAAAAATGTTTGGCTTTTTTCCATGTACATGGACTTCAACACTTGACTGATATTCCAGGAAATAGCCCTGGCGAAGCTATTATTGAAGACCAAAATTGGACTTTGAAAGAGTTGCTTTTAAAACAAAGCAGGTAGATGGTGATAGTCATGCAGGAAGACTGCTTTATACAGCTTTATATGCTTCAAAATTTCTAAATTTAAATGAGAATAATTCCACAGCTGCTGCAATGCATTGGGAAAATAATACTATTAAATATATAGAACAACCTATGTGGCACACGTGTTTTGAACAAGACAAATGACAACCAGCTATGGTCATAAAATGGAGAAAGAGTATGCCTATATTTCTACAGAAGAAAAGAAATTGTGGGTTCCAGATAAGCGAATAAAATTACATGATGGCCCAGAGCAAACTGAACCAGGATTTTTCTGACTTGAACATTATCAAAAAAGCTGTCCAAGCGCCCTTGATAACCACTAGACATTCTGACTTGCCGACAAGGGGACAGAGACTTTGGGACACAAAATTGTACATGTAGATAAACACAGTTATCTTCTTGGGGCTTTTAATTGTAGGAGTAAAGGCTGTAGATTTCAGATTGACAATGAGTTAAAATACAAGGTCACGGAACATATGTATCTCTTTTTGATAATTCTTTAGGGATATATATCAGAATTTGGTATAATTAGCTTAGTGCACCAATTTCAGTTTAGTGAATTCTACAAGTTCTTTCTAGTTTTTGGTAAACATTTGCTTCATTTGGGTAAAGTACACCATCAATCTAATAAGGCCAAAGACTTCTATAGTTTCAGCTATTTCTTCTAAGTCTGCAATAGTTCTTTTCCTTTAAGTTTTTTTTTTCTTTTTTAAAAAGGAGATTGTCAGGTATTGGGGGGGATTGCTCCACTCACTTATGTGTCAAAGGATAAGACAAGGAAGGAGAGTTTTATTTTCTTGTGGAGAAACTGTTGTTTATGAGAAAGCAAATCAATGCTCTATCTGAAATTTTTCACCCACAGGACCCCTAGGAAAATAGGAGTCCCTCACATCTTGAATTTTGTTTTTTCTGGAGTTGCTTTAACTTTAATGCCTTTGTAAATGAAATCACTGTTGCAGAAGACATTTACTATTTTCTTCAAATCTGAGTCAAAACTCAATTGATGGTTAATGTCTATAATATGACTTTCTAGTTCTTAAAACTGATCATCTATGAGAAAGAAGGACATTGGATGTCATCCAGTAGGGCAATTTCTTGTCTCTGAAATGCCTCCAGCAACACTTGTGTTGAATCATAATCTCTGAGTGTCTCCTAATGATCTTCAGAATAAAAACTATAACTTCTAGTCTAATGTATAAGACCCTCTAACCCTGAGACAACAGTGGGCTATCTAGCCATATTTCCTAGAGCTTAAATACACCTCTACTTCATGTAATCTTGCACCTCTCTTCTCTGACTTGCTCATGCTATTTTTCTGCCTGTTTGAATTTTTTACCTTCAATTGCAGCTCAAATGTCACACTGTCTATAATATTTATCTTCTGGACTCCATTGAACTTCTGTGTCAGTGTGACTGTTGTTTTCAGTGAGACTGATAATTCTCTGAACATTGTTGGAATTTCTGTTTTCTTCTACTAAAATCTGAACCCTTTGACAATAATACTAATATGATTAAGACTTTCTTTATATTTCCCAACACCAGGACATTATTTGCTATTTAGCAAGCATTTATTTAAAATAGGTGGATTAATCCTGTCTTTAGTTGAAAAATTCCTGTTCCAGGAATGCTATTGGAGAAACCTATTAAATTTGGTGATGTTTTTAATTAGTAGGCTATCTGAATCCTACTATTAGCAAAATGATGGTGTATCCTGGGTAAACGAATATCTGAGTATGATACCTGGAATCACCAACTCCTACTTCTGCTCACCATGTTTCTAATTTCTCCTCTCAAGAACTGATTCTGGTATATTCATGAAAGAAAAATGGAATGATAATCCTTCCTAAGACACTGAAACTATTTGCCCAGATCATATTTTAGTGTCTCTTGATATCACAAATAAACTTTCCAGTTTGATATGATTGTGCTTCCACATTATTTGTGTACTCATTTTTCCCATTATGTGAGCATTGAGCAATTTGCTCTGAGTTAGCAAGCCTAGTGGCATCACCTGGGCAGGTTCTCTTTGGTCACATAGAATTTTTTTATAAAAACAGTTTTGTCCAAACCTTGTTATTTTGTGGATGGCTGACTGAAGAGAACAAAGTGTAGCTGTCAAATATTTTTTCCTGTTGAGGAAAAATGGCACAGAAACTGTTGTGATGTTGAACACAGCTTATAAGGACTGCACTCTGGATAGAACTCAAGTGTAAAAGTGGTTTTCTCATTTCAAAAGAGGTGAAATGTCAATTGATGAAAAACTTCGTTCTGGACATCCATAAACTTCCTGAATGGAAGAAAATATCTACTCACACTGCATTTGGAGTTCATTCTACCAGATCAGACTTCCTATTCAGAGGGTCTGAAAAGATAGTATGACACTGTATAAAAAAAAGATCTGAAAAGTAATAGATGGTGGACAGGTTTTGCCACCACAATAATGCACCTGCTCATGTAGCCATTTCAATGTGCCAGCTTTTTGACAAAATCAGCATGTCTTTCTTAACCCACACACTTGACTCACCTGACCTCACTCCTGGTGACTTCTGTGAATGCAGAGGGACATGAAAGGACAGCAATTTGACAACATAAAAGAGGTGAAGAAATAAAGAGGGAGGTGCTGTGAACTTTCTAAACAGATGAGTTTGAAAAATGTTTCTAAGAAGGGAATCACAGATTTGACAAGTGTATTCATGATAATGAAGGGAATTTTAAAGGTGATAAGGTTGTTTTGTAAAAAAAATTAAATACATTGCTTTGGGAAAAATTCCATTGGGGATACCCTTTCATATATATCATATACTATAGCCCATATGCCAGTTATCAGGAGATATCAGTACCTAGGAAATAACTTTATTCTTGGTAAAGTAGATGGTCAGCAAAAAAGAGATGGAATGAGACAGTGACTGTGGTAGCAACAATGGGTTTGAACGTACCAGTGAGTGGTTGTGAGGATGGTGCGGGACTTAGGATGTGTTTTGGTTCATTAAATATAGGGTTGCTATGGGAGGGGGATGACTTAAAGATATCTAACAACAGTGTGTTTCCCAAGTGTTTTTCAGTTGATTCTAATTCGTGGTGACCTTATATGTGTCTTAGTAGAACTGTGCTCCCTTGGGCTTTCAGAGGCTGATTTTCCTTACAGAAGAGAACTAGACCTCTCTTCCAAGGTTTATTATTGTGTCAGGCAGAGTTCTCTTAGAGAAATAAAATTCAGGACAATAGTAGTTTTTTTTATATATTTATATATTGAGAAGGTATATAAGATAAGAAAGAAAAAGTTAACTATAAAGTAATACAGATTGCTCGGTGCCACTCATTTGCATGAGGCAACTAGAATACTGGCAGTCCTTCAAGTCTTGAGGGCCGCTAAGCAGTCCTCTGTAGAGCAATCCAGGCTATCTGGTTACAGGCAGCAAATGGCAGAGCAGGTAGCCAACAGTCAGCCAGATGACAAAGTTCAACAGTCTCCAGCTCAAGATATGTATATTCCAGGAGCATGGCGAAGTAGGGCTTGAAGGATCCTCAACTCACAGCAACACAGTCCACGATTAGGTGTCCTACGGGTAGTGTTGCTTGGAGGTCGAGGCACAGGGCGAACAAGGCAGCTCTCTGGTCCAAAGATCCGGAAGCAAGAGAGAGGGCGGGACTTGGCGAGCCCTTCCTATGTCTGCCCTTCAATTAATCGCACGTGTTCATTGGCCGTGCCGTCACAACAGATCCACCAATCTTCTGTGGCCATGTTGGCATAACAAACCTATCACAATCCACCCCTTGCCAGCATGGCACCTGTACACAACTTTTTACCCATATAGAATTTCTAGACATCAATGAAATCAAACTTATACTTAACATTGAACATCATACATATAAATGAAAACACACTGAGTCAAATTGTAGCTGATATATCATACAAGAGCAAAGAAAAGATTCAATAAGCTCATAAACAGAAAATACATGAACAATCACAACCCTTGCTTCTGCAATTGATCACATGGTCATAATTGGTAGGTAGAAATACCTTCTTCTACTATCCATTCTGTATTACCTTTGCCCTCAGCAATCACTTCAGCTGGTTGTGGTTTTTTGCCTGGTGGGGTGACCCAGACCTTCATTCCTGAGGGGTCTAGGTCATTAGATGTCCTGTCATGATGGGTTTGCTGTAATTTACCATTAACTTTTATCACAGGGCATGGTAGCACTAAGAGTCGGCCTATTGGATCTCCTGGATTCCAGACATATTCCTCTTTACCCCCATTATGTAACACCAGTCCAATTTCTTCTTGATAATATGGATCAATCACACCATTCAGTACAGTGACACCCTTCCTGATCTGTTTATCCAAAGGCATAAGAAGCCCAAAGTGGCCAGGAGGCATGCTCAGCTGCCAGTTCAGTGGAATTTGTGCTGTGTTTCCAGGTGGGAGAGTTCCTTCCTTCGGGTCCAGGACCTCCAGTCCCGAAGAACATAGGGTTGCTGGGACAGGAAGCAAAAATGCTATAAGTGGGTCAATAGGAGTGATATTGAGTGGTCCCACTCTAGTTTCCACCCCTTGGTTCCTGGACCCATGAATCCTGGCTATTGGAGACACAGCACCATATATTGGCTGCTGGTTTAAAGCATATACAGCTTCCTGGAGAACACTGACCCAGCCTCGCAAGTTGCTGGCACGTAGTTTGCATCGTAGTTGTGTCTTCAGGAGCCCATTCCATCATTCTATCAAGCCAGCTGCTTCAGGATGATGAGGAACATGATATGACCAGTGGATTCCATGGGCATGGGCCCATTGCCGCACTGAATTTGCTGTAAAGTGAGTTCCTTGATCTGAAGCAATGCTATGTGGGACGCCATGTCAGTGGATTAGGCATTCCGTAAGTCCATGAATGGTGGTTTTGGCAGAAGCATTCCGTGCAGGGAAGGCAAATCCATATCCAGAATATGTGTCTATTCCAGTCAAAACAAAGCACTGCCCCCTCCAGGATGGGAGTGGTC
>PVJH01019115.1:0-43660 GCA_004026705.1 Nesogale talazaci
CCAAAGGGAATGGAAATCTTTTTAAATTTTTTAACTCATTAGTGTGGCATTTCTGAATTTCTCCATCCCAGTTCTATGTTCCTTTCTTCTGTCAACCCTTTGTCACCTATAGCATCCAGCAGACATGGTGCCAGCTCTGGTTCATTACTAATAAAGTATGTCGTGGTCATTTCTCTAGGGGGTTTCCATTGCCTTTCAAGGAGAGGTTACGCTCAGGAGCAATGTCTTCTTCTTCTCTGTCACATCAGCTATTCACAAATATTCATGTAGCATCTGCAATGTGCCAAACTCTATGCTAAGCAATGGGACTTGAATGCCCTTGAGAAACCATTCTAGAAGAGATAATACAAACAAAAAATAATCAAATAAAAGTTTTACATTGTGGTAATTCCTATAGCAGTAAAAAGTAAGAACAGACATATGGGTGTGGCAGAATAAGGCCTTCTCTAGGTAAGATAATTAGAGCAAGTCCTTTATGAGAGGTAAACAACCAAGCAGAGGCTTGAAAGGAGGAAAGCAGCTCTCCATACAATGAAAGGAGAAGGGGGCGGTTCCTAAAGATCAAGAAGTTTGTCTCCCTAATGTATCCTTCATAATTTTCTCTGTCTTACTGATACTGGGTTTCTGATTCTGGCAGAAACAGGATAAATATCTACAGATGATTTTCAACGTGATGAAAGATAGAGCCATTGGCAAGAATATATTTTAAAACATTAAAATAATAAGGACTATAAACTAGCCAGGAAAATTTATGGACTTGAATATGTGTGGGATAAAACATTTTTTACTTTTATTAAAAGATAATTTTATTGGAAGGGGGGTTGCAGTATAAGCCCTTTCTTCCTCACTGGAGAGAAGTGCAGTTTTGAACTTCTGACCTGGCAATTCAAAGCTCAATGCATGACCCTTCTGCCACCAGGAGAACTTCTGGGGTGTTTCTTTACAGGTACTAACTAACGTGATTGTAAACATCTTGCCTATGTCTCAAAATTCCTATGTACTTCCCAATAGAATACTTCCCTTTGTATTGTCAAACAATGTGTGACTCAAACTGTCGAATTTTGTTAAAAATCTCAAGAATTCTAAGATCTCAAAGGTTGTGGTCCACTTCCCCATCAAGCACACTATATGTTTAGAGAAACAAAATACATGATGCACAATAGTTATTGATTTTAAAAGAGCATTTTATTCTTTACTGGCATTCTACTTCTTATTAAGAGCTTCGCTGTAAGTGATCTGAATTTTTGAACATCAGCTTTATACTTCATTACCATAAAATCATGATCTTTTAAAGGCAATTGAGAGTACAATTAACCTTAAGAAAAGGATGTCATCATTTTCTGATTGATTATCTTAGCTTTCAAGGGCTAGTCATTTCAAACCAGTATTTCTAATAAAATGAAATTTTCATAAATGGGATCTGATCTGTATTTTCTTGGCTCTTTGCATACAAAACAGACTTTGTGGGATGCATGCCTAATGAATCATCCTTGTTTTTCATGAAAAACATGATTTTCCAGTACTGTAGCATTTTGCTCTTTACTGATGCATTTACATAAAATGAATATTTTACAACTTAGATGTTGTGATTTAGTTAGTTTAATTATGACAGTCACACTGATGTGTTGGTGATTTCAAGAATCTAGAATGTGTTTGGGTTTGTTTTTTTAAAAGGATTTTATACCTCTTCCATCAAAAAATTCCCTCTTGACCGAAACCTTTTAAAATAGTATTTCATGATAGTATTCTTCTCTGAGAGGAGCCCCGGTTGCAGCATCGACCCGCTTATCATAAAGTCAGTGGTTCAAGACCACCAGCTGCTCTGTGGGAGAAGGATGGGGCTCTCTCATCCTGTAAAGAGTTACCATCAGAGAAAGTCACAAGGACTGCTCTGTCCTGTATGTTGCTATGAGTCAACATTGACTCCATGCAGGGAGTGAGTCTTCTCGAAGTCCTGGAATGGGCACATGCCTAGTATCAGCACACACATACAGAATCATCTCACTTCAGCAGCAGAAGCTGCTATAGAAAACTACCAGACACCTTGGGAAGGAGTAACATGAACTCAATGAATGTACTGGCATGTTCCTTTTACCATCAGCTTTAATATATAATGTAATATAATATAATATTATATTTAATATTATTATATTTAATTTAATATAATATTTAATATATATTAATATTATTATATGTAATTTAATATAATAATATAATATATCTTAGTTTCCCCAACACTTGATGGTCAGCTGAACAGAAAAATTTCAAAGGCCATTTAGAGAGCACAAAATAAAAATAATGAAATGTGCAGAGACCTAGAGGTAGAAAACCACAAAGGAAGAATATGTTCAGGATATCTTAAATTACCCAAGAAAAATAATTCAAGCCTCAAATTGCAATATTAGGAGATTCTAAGAAAATATTGAATGATGAAGGAAGCATCCAAAGGGGGTAGAATATGGAGTCACTGGACCAAAAAGAACCAGCCAGCGTTCCACCATTTCAGCACGCAGCAGACGAGCGAGAATTAATGGTGCTTAAGGAAGAAGGTCAAGCTGAACTGAAAGCATTAGCCAAAAAACAGACTCCAGGAAGAGATGGAATACCAATTGAAATGTTTCAACAGGTTAAATAAGTTCTGGAAGAACTTACAGTCTGTCAGAAAATTTGGAAGATGGCTACTTGGTCAACTGACAAGAAGCGATATATCCATATTTGTACCCATTCCAGGAAAGACCCAAAAGAATGCGCAAATCATAGAACAATGTCATTGATGTACATGTTAGTAAAATTTTGCTGAAGATCACTTTGAGGATTAAGGTGTGCCTGACATTAGCTGTTAGGTATTTTCAATAGCTTCTTATGCATGTGAAAGTTGGATATTTAATGAGGAAGATCAAAGAAGAATCAATGCATTTGAGTTGTCGAGGTGGCAGTCCATGAAAGTGTTGCGTACTGCCCAAAGAATAAATATGTTTGTCTTGGAAGTACAGTGAGAGCATTCCTTCCAGGCGAGGATGGTAAGACTGCATCTTAAATACTTTGGGCATGCCAGAAGAGCCCAGTCCCAGAAAAGGAGATCATGCTTGATAGAGTAGAGGGGCAGTGGAAAAGAAGAAGCCCCTTAAGGAGGTGGATTGACACAGTGGTTGCAACAGTGAACTCGCGCATAAGAACAAGAGGCATGAGAGGGGACCAAGCAGGGTTTCATGCTGCTGTGCAGTGTGACACTAAGTTGCAATGGGACCTATCAAAAACAACAGTTGGTTTCCATTTAAGTAAAATTCAAGTTACACACTGCAGTACCATCGAATTCTGACTGCTAGTGACATGCTAGAAAAATCTAATTATCCCACAGGATACAATGCTATTAATATGACAGAAGCAAGCTAACACATATTTTCACCTAGTGGTCTTGACTTTTGAGTTTGGAATCAAGTGTTTAGCCACAAAGCTAAAATGACTCCTTCCAGCTTCCAATCAGTAATCATAAATTGATCATTTCAACTTTACTACCCCATAGATATCCATAATTTTCTTTTTAAGTACAATGCTGTCAGAGTCATTCTGAATTACAGTGACCCTTTTAATAGAGAAAAGAACTCCCGAGTGTTTCTGCAGCTGTTATATTTTTATTGAAGTGGAAAACCTTACCTTTCCAGTGTGGAGTAGCTGATGGACTTGAACAGCTGACCTTGTGGTTACCAGCATGACGTGGAAGCTTGCTATGCCACCAGACTTCTTCACATGTGTTCACAGTGTTTACAAAATAACCAGCCGTAATCAAACTAATTTTTAGGAAGCAGACTATCAATGCTTTCTTCCAAGTTCCTCCAGGGCGAACTTAATTCCCAACTTTGGCATCATTTAGGAACTCTGCTCACAACATAAGAAACACCTATAGTCCTATTAGTATTGTCAATATATGAAGAATATCTTCAGAAGATTCACTTGCCTCTAGGCCTACACTCACTCACATACTCATCCAATGATCATTTCTTGAGTGTTCTAGACACTATCCAAAGTACCGAGGATGTCACAAAGAATGAGAGACTCAAGATGTGCCCACTTTCATGGCTTTTTTGTTACAGTGGAGAAAAGCAGTGTAAATAAGCTAATTCAATAGCAAGTGATTCTATTTGGGTGATATGAACTGGAGTACCAGAGCCTAAAGGTGAGAAGTGAATCAGATGTAGCAATGTGAAGGAAAGGTGTCCATGAAAAGCAGGTATTTCAGCTAGACTTAATTCATGAGGAACAGGAGCCTCATTCCTGCTGTTGCTGCTCGGTACCACTGACTGAGTTCAGACTTAGAGCAACCCTGTGGTCCAGCACAGCCTGGTCTGGCAGCACCCTCACAATGATTCTGATGATGGAGACTGTGGTTGCAGCCATTGTGTCCATCGATTTCATTTAAGGTCTTCCTCTTTTTTGCTGCCCCAGTTTTACCAAGCATGGTGTCCTCCTCCAGGGACTGGTCTCTCCTGACATGTCCAAAGCACACAAATGGAGTCTAGCCTCTTCTACTTCTCAGGAGACGCTGGCTATATTTCTTCCAAGACAAATTTGTTTGTACTACCAAGTACTTTCAATGATTCACCAACACCACAATTCAAGTGCATTCATTTTTCTTTGGTCTTCCTTATTCAAAGTCCAATTTCCATCTGAATACGAGGCAATTGAAAATACCTTGGCCTGGATCAGGTGTCCTTAGTTTGCAAACTAATCTCCTTGCTTTGTGACCCTTCAAGAGGTCTTGTGCAGCAGATTTACCTAATCAGCCAGTTGTTTTCTTTTTCTCTTTTTTTTCTGTTATTTGATATCTTGACAGTGGCTTCTGTTTGCACTTTCAAAGAATCAAATAAGATGAAACCCTTGACAACTTCAATCTTTTCTCCATTTATCATGATGTTACCTTTTTAGGATTCAAGAAACAACACTTTGGTCAGAGGGAGAAAAATCATCACTTGTTTGAGAATGGAAAGAGTTTTGTTGATTAAACGACCAGAAGTAGTCTGAGGTGACACTGACGTGGGAGAGAGGGGCAGTGTGTGATGGATGGGTGGGTAGAGCCACATCATACTGGGCCTCTTAGGTCATGGCAGTTATGGATTTTATTGCAAGTATAATGAGAAATCACTCAACCTTTCATGTAAGAGAGGAAAGTTTAGTTAAAAAAAGAAAGTTCGAGATGCTCTAAAGAGACTAAATTGGATGACATTCTCTAAGTGGTTCATAGATAAGAACATCTACATATTTTATGGCATTCAGTTCTAAGAAGTGAAAATGTATTAACTGTAAGATAAAAAAAAATGATGACTAGATTGAAGATGGAAGTTGGGCCCATGGAAAATTTACTTTACATTTTATCTTCTAGATAAAGCCAGAATAAATAAATAATTAAAAGTAAAATGGATCTGCTCATCTTTAACCAAAGGTAATTATAAATGACTTCAGTTACCTGCAGGAATGCTGGTCGTGTGTTAGTGAATTCTCCTGCAGGTGATCACAAGTCAACTTTCCAACTCCGCTTCCTCCAGCCCCTAGCATAGCTAATGAAAGTAAAATAGCAAACGAGTTTTGGCACAAAAGATCTCTAGCAATCGTAGATGAATTTGGGAGTTGTGGATGGCCAAAGACATCCTGATGGCACAGTGGTGAGCAGTGGCGTGCTAACCAGAAGGTCAGGAGTTTGAAATCACCAGTTGCTCCTTGGGAGAAAGACAAGGTTTCCTACTCCCCTAAAGAGGTACCATAGGAAACTCACAGGGGTTACCCTACCTTGTCCTATAGGGTTGCTCTAAGTTGAGCTCTACCTGACAGCAGAGAGCTTGTTGTTTTAGGGTGGCCTAGTTAAAACAGAAAATAAATAGAATGGAACTGTGGTACACCTGGCCTAACGCTGCTTCCCTGGCTTCCCTTAGAATGATCTCCAGAGAGTAATTTATCCCTGCATCACTCTGACCTCCAAAGCTGAAGACCTAGACTTGACCACCCTATTTTTTCTAGTTGCAACAGCAGATCATAATTGTATGAAACAAGCATATGATGGATTTGAAGACTTAAGTAAATGAAAAAATAAATCAACTAATATAACCCTCTGGTTACTGTGAATTATAAGTTAGCATAGCAGTAAGGTTAGTCATGTGTAACTTCCTCCAGAAAGGGCTTTCATTCATCTAATAAATAGTCATTGCCTACTGCAAGGATCCACACACTTGTATCTGTAAAGGGCCCGATATTCATATTTGGACTTTGCAGGCTATATTGTCTCTGTGCAACTTCTCAACTCAGCCATAAATGAAGGTGTAAGTGTGTTCCAAAAAATGGGGATGCTGAGGATGAAATTATATATAAAATTTTCATGCCATGAACTATCTCTCATATTTTGATCTTTTTAACCCTGGGAAAGATTAAAGACCATCCTTCCTTGACAGGCTGTACAAAGCAGACATTTGACTAGAATCATCCATTGCTTACCATGATCCACCTATTGGGCACGGACTGAACAGCAGAAGGAAGATACTTTTACCAAAATATTGATAAGGCTAACGTAGATAAAACAATACATAATTTCTTAAATAACAATGAAAAAGACAAAGCTATCCACCAAATCCAATTTATGTGACTGGAGATTGACATTAGGAAGACTGATCTGTCATACCCTTGAAAGCAATCCATGGTTTGATTTGGTCTTGCACAAAGACACTTAATAAAAAGAATCCTTTCCTTAAGAATACAATGAGATGGAGTAAAACAAACCAGTCTCTAGGCAGTTCCACCCCATGAATGAGACACCATGCCTTTTATCCATGTCTTTAGGCTCTAACATGATACACATTAGGACCTGATTTTCAGGTCTGCTTCCCAGGTACTTTGAAATGGACAAAGTAATGCTGTAATAGTAGGTATAACTATTTCTTCCACTGGAAATGAATATTCCCCACCATTAATTAATAAACTGGTAAGCTTGGATCATTTCAATCCATTCCCCAGAGTCTGATATGTAAAAATAAACCTTCTGAACCTGGGAAACTACACACCAGATCCTGGGCCCTTGCTGAGCCCACTAGGATGGAGGCCTCCCTGCAGGGCCTGCCTACCCAGCAGGCACCCCATGCTCACTGCCAAGTTCTCTGTCGAGCATTATGCTTCCTTCCTGTCACACTGTCTCTAAAGCACTTTGTGAATCTATTTATGTTTAATTTTTCCTTTCATCTGTGGGTATTTTAGGATGCATTTCTCTGAGATAGGAACTCTCCTTAAGCATAGCAATAAGATCATTACAATCTAAGCTAACTTAAGTTAGCATCAATTCTTTCATATAAACCCTAAATGTACTGTAGCAATAGACCCTGGTGAACACCTGGGCGCTTTATGCTGCTGGTGATAAAGCAGAGCTCAGACCTACCTCCATGGTCCTGTGTCTTTACCAATGCTAATGCCAGCTGTCCGTCCCAAGAGGACACTTTCTCCAAATTTAGGGTTCAATCAGGTGTTGCCATGGCCACAAAGAATTCACAGGTAAGTGGCATACGAAGAAAGTGACAACTCAGAATGGAGATCAGGAGACATACAGGTAAATTCCTGAAGGTTCCCCCTAAAACACATACCTTCCTTCTCCAGTATCATACAGCTCAGTCCATTCCTCTCAGTCTTTTGTCTGCCCTGCACACCCTCTCAGTCAGGGAAAGTTCCACTGGGCCCCCAAGAACAGGGACCTCTCTCGTCTCTCAGGACAAATATCTTGTCCTCTTTGTTTTTCTGTGTTTAACAGGTGTTGTTGGTGAGTTTCTTCATTTAGCTGCATTTCTAGGAGCCCTGGTGACTCCTGTTGGGCTACTCGCTGCAAGGTCAACAGTTTGAAACTACCAAACACTCTGCAGAAGAAAGATGAGGTCTTCCAGTCCCCTTAAGAATTAGAGTCTTCCCCACTAGGAAAGTATAGAGCAGCTCACTCTGAATTAGTGCACCCGGTGGCATTGCCTGGGAAGAGTCTCTATGGTCACAGTCAATTTTTTTCATGAAAGAAATTTCACTTGAATATTGCTTTTTTTGTGTGATGGCCAATTTAAGAAAACAGCGTGAGGCTCTTAAAGTTTGTTTCTTGCGCAGAGAAAAATACTGCAAAAACTTGTGGTATTGAGCACAACTTACAAGGACAACACTGTTTGAAAAACTCAAGTGTACATGTGGTTTTCTCATTCCAAAAAAGACGAAATGTCAATTGATGACAAATCTCATTCTGAGCATCCATCAACTCCTGAATGGAGAAATATTGAATTGCAGTGCATTTGGAGTTCATTCCACCTGGTCAGACTGTTAATCAAACTTTCTATTTAGAGGTTCTAAAAAGATTGCATAATGGTGAATAACAAAAAAAAAACAATTTATGGTATATAGGAGGACTTGTCTTGTCACCTGCTCACACAACCATCTCATTGTGCCATTTCAGTCTTTTGAAAAAAAAAATTTTTTTTTGTACAAGACAGCATGCCTCTTTTCCCCACTCTCCTTACTCCCCTGACCTACTACCAGGCTATTTATTTTTGTTTCCATGAATTAAGAAGGACTTGAAAGGGTAATTTGATGACGTAGAAGAAATGAAAGAAAAAAATGAGGGAGGTGCTACTGTCAGGATAGAAGCACAGATCTGACAGAACTTTGAAGGTGATAAGGTTGTTTTGTAAAAAAAAATTAAATGCACAGCTTGGGGGGGATTCTAGTTTTTGGCGGTACCACCTCATGACTGTGCTGGAGATGTTTTTATATAAGATGGGCTTTAAAAAGTTTGTGGGAATTGTTTTGGAAATGTTGATGACAACATATGTACAACATATGTACTATTGAATGATAGGTTGTTATAAGATTTATAAGAGCCCCAAATAAAATGATTAATTTTTTTTAAAAAATTTAAGAAGAACTGTGAAGATGACAATTCAGAGTGAGCTGCTGTATACTCTTCTAATGGGGAAAAATGCATAATAAGAAAGCTTTGCTCTGCTCAGTACAATTGTTTTTTGAGGGGTGCATCCTCATATTATGCATGAGCATAATCCCATTCTTCTTCTCATAACTATTCAACTTGTATATATACCTATATCTATATCTATATTTAAATAGATATAGATATATATATACATATATACTCAGTAGGGCTTACGTTTATTTTTTTCACTCCCATTTTCCCAAAATGCTATTCTTTACTGAATGTTATTAATAGTTGTGAGTGGCAAAAGAGATTAAAGTTAAGTAAATGTTTAAAATGCTAAAAAAAAAAAGAATTAGAGTCTTAGAAAACCACAGGGGCCATTGTCCTATAGGGCCCTATTGGGTCACCATGAGTCAGCATCAACTGATGATTGTAAATGATATATTTCTTTGTCATAATCCTGTCTGCATTTATGGAGAACATGGCATCACCCCTCTGCAGAACCCAAAATATTTTTGCAAAATTTTAACCAAAAGCTCACCTTTTAAGTCTCAGGAACAATCTCTTTCAGATCAGAGCACTGGGATGACAATCAAAAGCTTGGATGTTGGCTTCTTTTCTGTTTGAATATATGTTAGGAAAGTCATAGATCCTCATTGGAATTCATTTATTCACTCTGAAAATACAAAGGTTTATAGATGCTCTCAAAAGTCCCTCTTGAAATCAAGATTGTAAAGGAGGATTCCATCATTCTCAAAGCATCCTGTGTACCCTTTATAATTGTTTAGACAGGCTACATCTTTCTCAATTCTGTCTTTTGTCTATTGAAGAAAGAAATTGGTGATGTCAGTCTTTAAATAGAAATAGTTACATTCATTAGAAAAATAAGGTATTTAGGTAATTCACATAGATTGCCTATCTTTTCCAATTTACTAGATAATGAGTCCTAGTAATTCCCTGTTCAGACATCATAGAAGACATACAAAAATAAAACATCAGGTGTTAATGATTGAAGTAATTGTTCCTTTTCCTTAAAACAAAAGAAACATGAGGCATGAAAAACTAAAAAGCAGTATTAGACAATGTTTATACTTAAGGCCCTTTTATCTTCTGACCTTCAACACAACAAATAAGCAGTTGCCAATTGTAAAAAGCATGAATGAGGTTTATGATACAGCATTAGACCTAACTTTTTGCTTGCTGCTTTTGTATTTAAAGGATAAACTACATGCTGAAGTTTCTCTTTTTATCATTTAATATTCTTTTCTATCACCTTCTATTTAAAAACTAAAGAAATTTCTCTCTTAAATGTAAAGGTCAATTGTAACCCAAAGGCTTCAAAAAAATCAATGGTCCAGTGATAATTAAAGGTTACGATTTAGAGGAAGACTCACAATATAATAAGTTAAAATCCAATAATGAAGACTTGAAAAGTGGTCTAGATAATCAAAGCTAACATTTATAAAAGTAACTAATGAAAGAACTCTTTCTAAATAGCTTCTTGAAACATTTAAAATTTTATTATAATTTAACATTACATATAAAGCCTTTAAACCCATTCCAATAATTAACTGAATTACACATTTTATTTAAAAGGAATGTGGGTCAACTCTCTATGTCTATCTTTATGTTTCATCTAGAACTAAGGTAGCAGGCATCTGACCTCATTCTTCTTATAAGTTGTGAGTATTCCTTTTTTTAAAAAAAATGAAAGCTAATACATATACATATAGCATACCATTTCATAGTTCAATCACATCAAGCAGTATTGTAAAATTGCTACCACAATCACAATGTTGTTTCGAAACAATATTTTCCTTCTTGGACTCCTTGACATTGTTTCCCTTTTACCTCTCCTCTTTGCCACACAATTGCTCCCTCAAAATTCCCAAAGAGAAAACAACCATATTCTACCTATTGTCCCTATAGGGTCACCAATCCTGGGTTTCATATTCCTTAAACAGAAAATCATTTAGCCTAAATTCAAGAGGGTGAACTCAAATGGCATAACGCATCTGGGATACACAATGCTTTACTAAAAGTGCTATAATAACGTATCTAAGAAGTAACTGGGTCATTGGTACAGTACAAATAACACTCTAAATATTATATGCTTATATGTGGGAATTATTGAGTTCTGCTCTTGTCAGAAGTGAGTGGAATGGGGTAGATAGACTATGCTTTCCATTTATCTAGAGAAGATAGTTCATCCAATCATCTACCGTTGTGGTTGTAAGGTGTCATCAAGTTGATGTTTATGCAAAACAGTGTTGTGTGGTGGCTACCCGCTTTGCAATAGCAGATTGTCAGGTCGGCAACCACAGGGCTATGGAGTTCCAATGGCCCACGTCTTAGTTAGCAGCCTAGAACTTGATCACAATGGAGCTGAAATTCCTGGTCAATCTTTATAGTCACAAAATGTGGTAACGAGAGATCATTTATGCATCGAAACATAGAGCCAAATGGAGTCCATCAACAAATAAATTTTCGTAGGTGCTGTCGAATGGTCTCTGACTCAAAGCAACTAATTATATACCAAAAACCTAACCCACTGCCAACTTGATTCTAACTCATGGCAACTCCATATGTATATATGAAACGATGCCCAGTCTTGTGCCACCTTCACAGTGGTTGGCATGTTTGAGCCCATTGTTGCAGCCGTAAATGAATTTTTTTTTAAATCAAACCCTATGTCAATTTCCTCAAATAGCTTCCCTACTCAATGTAGACGAGTTACATCATAGAGCTTCCAAAGAGGGAATCTTCGTGGAAACAGATTGCCAAAACTTTCTCCCATGGGGCAGATTGTGGATTAGGACAAATAGGCTTTGCATAGCAACCCTAGCATTTCAGAGTTGATAGGTTTGCCAGGCAAGAATTAGGAATGAATTTTTCCATTCAGTATTTCAGGTCACAAGCAAATGCAATTTTAACAGAATGATGACATCTTTTAAAGGATTCTGGAGTCTCCTGAAGATTGTCCTCAAAGTCACCCAGAAAGAAACTATCTTCCCAATTTTAGATTTCAAATTTTCAGAATTTGAGAGAATAATTTTTTTCTCTTAAGTCACATAGCTTATGGTACTTTGTTATGGCAAACCTAAGAAAAGAATACATTTTCCCCCCACTTACTATTGTGTTTTTGGTAAGACATCGTCCGCCATTTATACTACACAAAACTTCCTAAGTTTCTTGTTTTGTATTCTGACTTCAAACATACTATCCTGCCATAAACAAGTCCTTGAAAGCCCAGTGGGGTGCCATTTTACTCTGATCACACACAGGGTTGTCAAGAGTTAGAATCAAGCTGACAGCAATGGGGGCATCTTTTGTTTATAAGGAACACTGGCTTGTCGTCCACATGTATTGAAGTTTTAGCCTAATCATTGCTCTTCAGAAAAAAATAGGTTTTAAAGAACAGCTAACATAATCAAGGAGATGCATGGGCTACAACATTCAACTGAACTAAAAGGATTGAAAGTCTTAGCCTGGATATACTAAGATTTAACAAACATATGACATGGCATGAATAGTCATTTACCAAATTTCTAAGTAGTGAGCAGTGATCACATAAATTGAAAAGAAGAGCTAATAAGTTTCATATAGAAAACAGCCAGTGCCATTTTTGAAAAAGTGGAGCTAACTTCAAAAATCATCATAATAAACAGCACCAACTGAAGTTTTTCTGAGTTTTTAAAGATCCTATTCATTTCCTATTACTGTGTAACAGATTATCACAAGTTTATTGACTTGAGACCATACACAATATATTAAGCCATAATTCTGAGGCTCTAAAGACTAGGTATTTGACTGCTAATTACCTCACTGGGTCAGTGGTTTAAACCCATTAGCCACTCATCAAGATAAAGTTGAGACACCTGCCAGATTTCTCCCACCAGCTTCACACTTCCCTCCAGCTCCTGCCTACTGGCTCTCTCTGACAGCAGACTCCCTGCCTCAGACTCCGCAATTCCTGCCTGCGCTGTGTGAGGAGCTGGCTGTTGAGATCATGGCTGTCCAGGAGGTATTAGGAAGGAAGAGGAGATGACTTCTTCTTGAATGGGTAGATCACAGTCCAGAAACCACATTGCCTCCATAGTGGATATAGCACCCAAATCTCTTCACTTTTCATGTCATCAATGGGTAATAATGCCTCGAGAACTTCCCACATAAAATGAAGGACTGTGACGTAGTTGAATCTCCCCAGTGTTAAGCTCAGCATCAACTCTATGGCAATGATACTTGAGTAAGTTTTAAGGAGATCCTGTCAGAAGAAATGACTTATCCAGACAACCCCTTTCCGGGTGTTTGTTACCTTTTTGTATCTCAACCTTTGACTTCATGATTGAACAGACCATAAATTCAAGGGGATTTCCATCTGAGTAATGCAGTGTCAAAGAACCATGGTGTAGCTGTTGCTAAAGTTCTCCATGTCAATCAAGAATCCAGCAGTTGGAACTCACCCTCTCCTCCATGTGAGAAAGATGTGCCATTGAACTTCCAGAAGATCAAGTTCAAAACCCCATGGGATAGTTCCTCTCTGCCCTATAAGGTCCCTACCACCAGCCAGAATTGATTCACGGACAGTGGCTTTCAGTAATGAAGGTGCACTTGGCTTTGGGGCTTTAGATTCTTTCCCTTGTTAGGGAAAGTGAAACATTATCTTTAGTAGGATGGACAGCTTAAATCCTGCTGAATGCCTTTTCAATAGTCGTGATTCAAAAAAAAGTCATTTAAAAATCCTTTTTTAAGAAAAAAAGAGAAATTTGAGGCTGTACAATCTTGGAAATTCTATAAAATTGTAAGTTGGAAATGACTCAACTACAATGAGTTTGGGTTTGAGCAAGTCCAGGGGTAGGTTGGTGGTGCTCTCTGTTCATAACTCATGCCCAAAGTACAGGACAGTACAGGCCAGGCTGAATGGTCAACGTGGAGGCTCAACGGGAGACTTTGTTTCCAATTTCACTCAGGATGTTGGCATTTATTGGTGGTTATAGGACTGTGGTTCCTATCTTTTGGTTAGTTGTAGATTTGTTGCTTCTGGAAACCACTCACCGTCCCCTGGCACATAGTACACTATTTTGAAAATGTTGGCAAACTTAAACAAAAACATATTCTTTTCTAATTATGATATGTCCCTTTGCCAACATAAAAAGCCAACTAGAGGTGGATGGCTACATTGGAATAAACTGGGAACCCTTTTAGTAGTCTAACCTTTCTTTCTAATTTTATTATCTTCAAATTTTTTTCTAGTTTGCTAACAAAACTTATCAGTAATTGATCTCTCTTTTCTTTCCATCTTTCCTCTAAGTTTGATGAGTAGTCCAATTTGAGTGACTAAATCCATATGACTACTCTTCTGCTATCAAAAAACTAGGAATAAATACTATAAACCCAAATAAATGTGCTGGGCACCTCATGTAGTTCACTGGTGAATAAGAAAGGCAAGGTCAATGAGAAAAAGATGCGTATGGCAATATAGGAACAGAAAATAGACTATAAACTATAATACACCCAACAAAGCCATTCTTCCATGGGCCTTGCAGACTGAGAAGCATAAGCCTGAGGCAGTGTCAGTCCATGGAGGAGCCCCACCGTTGGAGTAACAGACCTCATCTGCTTAGCCCGTTTGCACATTACATTAACTGAGGGACACAAGCTTTCCTCAAGCTTCCAAAGGCTCATTTGAAAAAGGGAGGGACAAATAGTTTCTAGTCTCCAAACAAATGTGAGATTTAAATGAAGCTAAGCACTTTATACAATACTATATAATAGAGAAAGTATTGATGATAATGCATTTATTATCACTTTTATAGTACAAATTATGAGAAATCCCTCAAAAGCATGCCATCTTTGTATATCCATAAGTTTTGCGTGTGTGCCTAACTGTGGCAATGCTCTTGTCCTTACTTATGATATCTAGGTAGCAGATTGTGGAGCAGTTTAGATATAGAGTGATATTAGAGAAACAGCCATATGCTGGCTTACTCAGCTCTAATGAGATTGACTAGCACTTAAGGAAAGCAAAATAAAGCAGCTTAATTTTAATACTTCAGGTAGTTCATGACTGCTATATCCCCTGGTTGGTTACACCTGTGTCAAGTGGATATGGTCCCTTGAATGCAACACAACATGTAGAGCAAATAAAGAAATCAATTCTTTAGTCTCTTCAGGATCATCTCGTGTAAACAGACAATTAAACAAGCAAATAAAACAAGGCAAAATAGTATTAGTTACCCACCAAAAATCCATTCCATGAGGCTAAGTTCTAATTTGTTAGTCAAAAATTTAAATTGAGGGGTTTCCCTCAATAATATCCAATGATACATTAATTAATACCTGCCCAGGCTCCACAGATATAGAAAATGATGACTTCTTTGGGCACGTTTTGCCTTGCATTCAAAAGAAGTCAAACAAATTGTTTTGCAACTGGATTTGTAAGCAGATGCCATGGAAATATGCTTTCACATATCATGGTAAGAACTAAAGCAAAGTTTTGCAGCCCCAAACACTTAAAGATAGTTTCCTTCAATAGAATCTAGGCCATAAAATTCCATGTTGTTCCATATCTTCCCTATTTAATGCAATGGCCACCGCATAAACTTTAAAGAAGAAGGGTTGCTCCTAGAATAGGTCATGTTCTGCAAAGCAAAGCAAAAATCAGGGTTTGAGTGATTTTTATACAAAAGTACAGATATGCAAAACCACTACTCTCTAGTTGACCCAATTATTTTAAAGAATAAGAGAAGAGTTTGATCTTACCCCTCTATCTACTGACAACTTGAATAATGTAAAGTATTGACCTCAAGGTCAGATATTCCTATCATCATTGTTGACAGGGGTCAGTTTACTTAAATTTCATCTAGAGAATATACATTTATATCTTAAGGATAAAATAAAGCATGTGAAATGCTCAGAACAGTGCTAACTAAATGATATGGTTCCATCATAAACAAAAACTAATTCATATAAGCAGGCTCAAAAAAGTTCACAGGAGAATGAAATTTAAAGATAATGGACACTTTCCAGAGATTTTTTGAAGATTCCTCATAAATAGTATAATCTTTAAGATGCCAGTAAGGAAAATGACCTTGTCAAATGGAGCCATACATTGAAATATTTTGTAGACAGTCATATCTTACTAAGTGGTGTAAGCTGCTATATCTTACTTGGCTTGTACTTCACTATTAGGTGTGCATATAGGAATAATAATTTTTAGGGAAATAAGTCCACAAGTTAAGACTGTAGTGGTTAGAGTTAATGAAGCTGTTGAATTAGCAAGTAAACTCCCTTGGCAAAGTAGAATGATCATTTCCACTTTGTCTGTAATTCTGTTTTCATTTATAACGCCAGGGTGCACTTCACTGTGTTCAAGCCTATTACTTCCCTATCAAATTACCTCACACAATACAAATTTGTTATATGGGGGTTCTGGAGGTCAGGGGCTGAGATGTGTCACACTGGACAAAAATCAAAGTGTTATCATGGCTTCATTTCCTTCGAAAGTCCCACAGGAGAGTCAGTTTCTTTGATTTTACCAAATTTTAGTGGTCATGGGTTCCTTTGCTCCACCTTAAAACTTGTGAGTCAAGTCCTATTTGTGTGAGCCTGCTACCTTTGCCACACATCTCTCTAAGGATAACTGGGCAAGACGGTATACATTCAGTCCAACCCGCATGATTAGACTGGACCTCCCAGAAAAATTCAGGAAACTCTTGTGCTATCAAGGAAGTGTTATTTTCATCCACCTTACTTCTTAAGTTATGTTTCCTAAATTATATATTTTAAATTATATACTTAAAATATCTAGAGATGAGATAATGCAGAATAATGGTCTCCCACATCCACATCTTAATTCCTAGAACCTATGAATGTGCAGGGGACACACACAGGCTTGCTAAAAGTGAGGCAGACGTGAGGCCCTGCTGATGGATGAAGATGAAGGCTTGCAGCCTTCCGTGTGAATTATAGCTCAATGGAAGGTAGACCTGAAACCTCAAAACGGGACGAAGAGCTAGCAGTGCGATAAATGGAGAAGAGACGGAAGCTGTCAAGAATTGCATCTGCTTGGGTCCATAAACATTGCTCACAGAAGCATCAGTCAAGAGATCAAAGGATACATTGCACCAAAGTGCGGCAAAGCAAAGATGCTCCTTTAAAGACTACAGTGTGCTTGCCACAAGCCATGATGTTTTCAATTTGCCTCATATGCCTGTGAAAGTTAGACATTGAATAAGGAAGCTTGAAGAAGTATCAACGCATTTTAATTATGGAGCTGGCAAAGAATATTGAAAGCACCATGGTCTGCCAAAAGAACAAACAAATTCATCTTGGAAGAAGCACAGCCAGAATAATCCTTAGAGGCAAGGACACTGAATAGCTTCAGGAAGAAAGGTCACTTGCTAGGGGGTGGGGGGTGGGGGGAGGGGGGGAAGGTTGAAAACCACTGCTCTAAGGGATCTTTTACACACTTGCCCAAGAAGGTCAGAGGTCAAGAAATGAGAGACTAAGGCGCATGACTGGAAAGAGGTTCTCTCAATCAGAACTGAACTGATCACCAGCTCTTAGGATGTGGCCTGGAGCTGTCAAGGAGTTTGATTCTGCTTTGTGGCGGTTTAGGAAATCAGACACGACTGCCTTACCATTCTTACATTCACTTACGCACTTAGTAGTTGGGGGGACATTCCTGATAGGACCTTTGGATGTGGGGGCAAGGCAAAGAAAGCACAAGATGCTGCTGCATCTCGTGGAGCGGTCTTGAAGCCATTGGGTCTCTGCACCCTTAGTCAGCTGGAACCTGCGCTTCCACGTGTCCTGGAATATTCTGGTCTTGAGTCAGGCAGAAGCTTCCGGGTATCCCACATTTCCATGACTCCCGGAAAATAAGATTCCAAGTCAGCTCACCTGAAATCTTTCTGCTTTGACCTGTGAAACGCAGCCTAGCAGAATGCTTCTACCTTCCCCATAGTACAACTAAGATTCCATAATCCAATTGGACAGTGTGATCCTAAACTGCAATTGGATGGCTGGTCCTGTAACGTGATTGAATGAATTAGTCCTGTAAGACAATTGGACAGGCTGACTCTCATCCAGCTACACCTTATTTACATAACACAGCCAGAAACTCCTCATTTATATAGCCCACAGTGTGGGTCTATTGTCTTTCATATTGCAAACCTGTAACCTTATAAGGATGTCAAGGAAGAAGATGAAAGAAGCTAGTTGATTGGTTAATAAAGCTGGTATAAACCTTCCAAAAGCTGTAAGAAAGTTAGATCTGTGCCATCAAATCTTGTCTCCAGAGTCTGTGTGCACATTATTTGACTCCGTCACCCTCACCTCCCTGCTTGCCAGACCTGTTCCCACAATTGGTTACCCTGTTGGAATTTTTACTCAAGTACACCACATTGAAAACCAGATAACTGCTTTTTATTGTGAATTCATTTGAATAATAACACCAAATTTCTACTTTTACTACAAAATTATTTTCTATAAGAGTTTCACTCTATAAACATTTTCTAGCACAGTACTTAGGCTCCTAACTCCTGAGTAATAGGAAATGTATTAGGAAATGTAGAAGTCTGAGTATCATAAGCATTAAATTTGCAAACATTCCTTCAACAAACTTACCTGGTGCTGCTCGGTGCTGTCAACCAATCACAGCATCTCTACCTTCCACAGAACAAAATATTGATGGCTCCCATACCATCTTCACTATTGTGCTTAAGTGTAAGCCCATTATTGCAGCTTTGATGTTATTCCATCTCTTCATGGGTTCTCTGCCTTTTGCTGCTCTCTACTTTACCAAGAACGGCGTCCAAGGACAGGTCTCTCCTGATAACAATTCCAAAGAAGACTTGCCATCCTCACTCCTAAGAAGTATTTTGGCTATATTTCTTTTGAGACAGATTTGTTAGGTTTTTTAAAGCAATTTACAGTACTTCCAACATTCTTTTCCAGCACCATAATTCAAATATATCAATTGTTTTTCAATAGCCCTTAGTCAATGTCTACTTTCCGCATGTATATGAGGCAATAGTTGAAAATGGCATGGCTTGTGACAGGTGCACTTCTACTCCTCAAAGCGACGTCCGTGCTTTTAAGCACTTTAAAGAGGTCATGTGTACTAGATTTGTCTAATGGAATGCATTGTCTGATCTCTTCAGTGTTGTGTTCATGGGCATTGATGATAGAACCAAATTGCCTGCAGAACCAAATAAGATGGTATCCTTGACAATGTCAATCTTCCCTTCATTTATATTGATATTATTTATTGGCCCAGTTGTGAGGATCTTTTTGTTTTCTTTACAGTGAGCTGTAATCCATACTGAAGACTGTATCCTTGGTCTTCATTAGTAAGTGCTTCAAGTTCTCAGTTTCAGTAAGCAAGGTTGTGCCATTTGATAATAAGAGTTTGTAATAAACCTTCTTCCACTCCTGATGCTGAGTTCTTCTTCAGATAATACTGCTTCTCTGATTATTTTACATATATACACATTTTAATATATATGATGGTAAGAGGCTACAACCCTGACGCACACCTTCCCTGATTTTTAGCCATGCAGCATTCCCCTGTTGTATTTGCACAACTGCCTTTTGGACCAGGAACAGGTTCCACATTATCACACTAAAGTGTTATGGCATTCCTTCTCAATGCTAGCGACAGTTGTTCTGTTCTGTTTTTATAATCCACACCGTTAAATGCTTTTATATTGTGAATAAAACACAAGTAAACATCTTTTTGGTATTCTCTGTTTTTAGAGAAGGTCCATCTGTTGTCAGTCATGAGAGCCTCTGTGTGAAATAACAGGTCTTCTCGTGTATTTAGTCTGAATTTCTGGCAACTTCCTGTCATTGTGCTGCTGAAACTATTGCTGAATGATCTTCAGCAATATTTCCCTTGAAAACAATATTAAGATATTATTTAATAATGTGTACATTATTCTAAGTCACCTTTTTTGGAATTGGTACAATGTGGATCTCTTCCTGTGACGCTCTCCTGGATCTTGCCTAGAGCATGCTGTAAAGAAAACGTGATCTGCGTAAAAAAAAATACAACGAAAATTGAAGTAAAACTGAAAAGTGACAAACGATCATACTAGGTAAAATAATTATGGAACAAGCACTGTAGAACAGACACCATGGAGACAAAGGAAAGTGAGGATGCCAGAACCATGCAGGCAGGTAGAGGAATGAGGAAGGGAGAAGTGGCGGGGAAGAAAGTGGGGCAGCAGAGAGAGAAGCCAGAGGAAAACAAGTAGAGAGTGCTCTTCAGTGTTATCTTCTAAGTGTTATCTTCATCCAGCCTCCAAGGAGTCTGCACCATAGAAATCCTTCTATACCCTTCTCCTCCTCATCTTCCTGCTATGGTGTTCATGGACCTACAGCAAGCCTACAGACAGGACCATGCCGCTCTGGTGAGTTTCCAAGACTCTAACTGTGCAAGAGAGTACAAAACCCCGTATCCCCCCTTAGAAGATAACACTGTAGAGCACTCTCTACTTGTTTTCCTCTGGCTTCTCTCTCTGCTGCCCCACTTTCTTCCCCGCCACTTCTCCCTTCCTCATTCCTCTACCTGCCTGCATGGTTCTGGCATCCTCACTTTCCTTTGTCTCCATGGTGTCTGTTCTACAGTGCTTGTTCCATAATTATTTTACCTAGTATGATCGTTTGTCACTTTTCAGTTTTACTTCAATTTTCATTGTATTTTTTTAATTTACTGGCAGAGCATATACCAGTTCCTAATGATTCATTTTGAGAACATAAATAGCTCTCTATGCAATAGCATTAAACTTTTATATTTGGATTCTAATTAACTTAGAGTTTATGTTTCCATTCTCCTCCATCAATGTTACATTTTAAATAAACGTAATTGATTTACAGGTTTATCTGTGGGCTTCTCCTTTCTCTGGGGGAGTATAGACAGAACACCTCTGAAACATGCCAGTATGTCTCAGTGTCTCCCTCAGCAAGCCAACACAGGGAAGAGTCAGGCTTTCAGAGGAAGAAACAATTTAGAGGGAGAGAGAAAAAATTGAGGTGAGAGGAGCTGTAGTCTGATTTACCCTGTGAGTATTTCTGTGTTATTAACAGTTTGGGTGTTCAGTGCATATCTATCAACTATATCCTCCATGTTTTGCTATATAATAGTTTTTATTAAAATATTTAAAGATAAGGAAAACCTCTGTTTTCATTAGCAATTAAGGTCAAATTATTAAAGAAGTATTAAATGGATTACATGGTTATCAACTTAATTTTCCAAATTCATGTAAGACAAGTCAGATAGAATTCCAAAGTGAGGAAATCTGAACATAATTTATTCTCAGTTTTTCATTGTACTACCACTTATTTTCTCTTATATTACCATTTAGCTTTTGTCTTACATTTTGGTTATGCAATATTAGTATCATCTTCATAAATGAACATTAAATTAAACGGGGACAGAGAAGACTTTTAATAGTAGCAGACATAAAGGAAACATCCATCAAGATAGTCGAGTTAAGCTTTCCATTGACAAACCTTAACTGCCATATCACTACCTTGCAGTGGTAAAAACTGATTTTTTTTTTTAAAAAGGCTTTTCTCTTGAGAGGAATATACCTAAATTGTAATCATTATCTTCAATGAGTTCTGCTCTTCTTTTGTTATAGAAAGGGTAATTTCAAGTACATAACTTTCACGTCAAGCTTGTTCTTCTCTGCAGAAGCTGAAGTATGACCTTCAATTGTAGATGCTACATAGTGAAGACAAAAACATAAGCAAAATCAGATCTGTGCAGCAAGTGCGATTTGGAATGGAAAGAAATGCATCATCTGTCATTAAAACCAGGAAAAAAATCAAATGCAAAGTAGGAGGAAGTATGCCTTTTTACTTGGTTTATCTATTTTTGAAAATTTCACCCACAGAGCAATTTATCCATCGTACATTTCAGTAGTACTCACAAGAGCAGTGAGGCTCTCACCACAATCAGGGCATTTCCAGGCATTTCTTCCTTGTACTTATTCGTAGCTGCCACTTCCTGCCCAGTTCTCCCGTCATGTCCCTTTGAATCTATTAATCCAGTTGTCTTCCCTGTCGTCTTACCTACACTGTGTTCATGTACAGAATATCATCCCAAATCAAGACAGAATAAAAAGAAACACAATTGCCCAGTACCAATGAAGCAAAGAAAAACCTCAGTTGCAAAACACAAAGTATTCAAACTGGAGAAATTATACATTGTGTTATGAAGGAGATAAATAAAAAGGTGTGACATTTTGACCTAGCTACAATTGCTGTAATTCACCCTGCAATTAGTCCATCTGGTAATCAGTTCTTTCTGTTCTAGTCAGAGGTAATTCACCAGAGGCTTAGGCCACAGGAGACACTCTGCAAATATCTTTTGGGATTTCACTGTCATCCGCAGCTTTCTGCAGACCAGCTGTTCAGACTTTGAGCTCTAATATCATTCTCTACTCTAGGTTTGGATTTCATTATTTAACACTTTATTATTTATATAATTCTTCTATGTGGACTTTACTGACACCTGACTTGAATTTTTTTTTAAGACTAGCTGTGGCAGTTACATAATCTGGTAGCAATTTGAGACTATTAAAAGTAAAGGAGGAGAGTCTAGGCAGCTAATCAGGTTACAGGATGATGACCTCATTTGGAAGCTCTACAGAGATTAAATAGATCACTGGAGGCCAGACAAGCTCTACCTGGGAGACATTCCTGATGACAAGGCAGGTGGAGCTCCATTGATGGAACCAGAACCCTGTGGCTAAAGAAGCTGCATGGAGACTCATGTCAGCACTGAGATGCTTCCCCCACCACTAGATCCACAAGGCTTTCCACCTACTGGCTGTATCCAGCATCATTGCATGTGTTGTGTGAGCCTGAAGAGGAATTTATAGACTGATATCAGACATATGGGCTAATGTCAGACTTATGGGCTTGAGCTAGACAGGGCTGGGATGTTTTAGTAATATACAATTATTCATTATATAGAGCTATTTCTTGTAAACATAAGTGTCTCTGCATATGTTTCTTTAGTCAACCCAGACTAACACACAAGATTTTTAAGACCCTAGACATTATTCTTTCTGATAGCCAGACACCCTCTCCTTTGTCTACCACACTTTATTATAGAAAAGTGAAAATGTTCCATGTGACCACTTCACAGAGTAAGTATTGAGCTCAGGACTTAATTGTTCTTAGATTGAAGCTACGATTAAACGTGAGCTCCAAATCCATTCATATACCTTTGGTTTATATATGCCCCTGGTTTACTTTAAATATATCTTTACTATTTTGTTGAAGGACATTATAAATTTTTCCTTTGGGGCATATGAGCTATTGATATTCCTATTAATTTACTCACTAGTATATAATTTAAAACACTTGAGAAAAATAAAATTTTCATGTATAAGAGAGTTTTCTACACCACAGTACATGGATTGTTGATTTGCACATTAACAACAACCTGGAGACTATTTATGCTAGCAAGGAGGACTAGAGATAGGGTAGACTTTCAATAATGCTCAGTCACAAAGGCATAAATGGGCTATACATGTCATAAAAAGCAAACAGTGTATGAAAATAGAACATATATGGTAGTCTTGAGTTACCATCAAGGAAAGAATTTTGAACCCATGTCCAATGACTTCCATATCAAAATTCTTGGAAGAAGTCATTATTTTCTTTTCACAGTGAGGCATTTCATCCGTGGACACATAGGAGTACTTCAACTTTTCATTGTCATTCTTGTACTGCTTAATATAAATTCCCATTCACTGAATGGGAGTTCCAAATCAAATCCTTCTAGTGTGGTCTAAGAAAGATATTTTGTGTCTCAGAAGGATGGAGTCCAAAGTCATTGTTGTCTATAGTACTTGGCCTGAGTCACCAGGACTTAATACAAACTAGGTCAAAAGTCTCCAATTAGATACATGATGATCTATATATTTAATCTTGAATATTTTTTCCCAAGGATCTTTTGTACCCACCAGTTTACACATAAACCAAAGCATAGTCACTGTAGGAATTAACAATACTTAACCAAGAAAAGAAAGTCCCTGATGGACATAGAAAGTAAGGGACCATGAAAAGAAGTTTAGTTCGATATAATATACACTTTATAGGTGATAACTAGGAGCCCAAGATTCCACATTAAATTTGAGCAAACTCCCATGGTTAAAATCCAAACTCTTCCCTCTTGGGAGAAACAGACACAAATCAATTTTTACACAATCTCGTAGTGTTTTATAATTTCATTTTCAGGTTGCCAGGAGACTATGAGATTAATTTGTTTTTGTACCATTGTTACTTATGATCTCTAACCTCCACGAGGTCCATGTCAGCTTTTTTCCTCTTCCTTCTCTATTCAAAATGTACTCCTCATCTCCAAAATGGGGAGGATCATGGTACTGAAGTCACAGGTGTGTGGGTTTTTTTTATTTAAATCTAAATTATGGAGCTTGAAAAATGTTTGCTATTAGTTTTCCTCATTAACTTCTGCTTCTTTGTTCCACCCTTTTCTCAGCAGAGGACTTGCCCCCAACATTTCAGAGAAAATAAAGGATCAGCTTGAACTTTCTCCACTATTCTGCTACTAATCCAAAAATGTAACTTGCAGTCATTTCCAATGCTTTTTGTCCCCCTTCTCTCTATCCCAATAAGAGAAACTTCCTCCAAAGGTGACTATTTCTGCCTGCCCTCGAGAAACTGTTCTCATTGTCCTTCTCAGGAACTTTATCATCTGAGTTCTTCCATTTCAGCATATTAAGCCATATAAAAATTTCAATACTACTCTCCTTAAAAAGGAAAAAATCTTCCATAGCCCACTGTACTCTGACTTATCGCCTTTCTCTCCCTTCTCTCATCTCAAACCCATATCCTGAGAGCATTTTCTATTCTACATGGATCACCTTGCTCACCTCTTTTTATCTCCTCTACCTTGTCTTATCATCAACCCATCATATGCTGACTCCAATACTCAGCATTTTCCAAAAGAAAGTTTATTATTAATTTTTTCACTGCTAAATGCCATGGTTAGAATTCAATATTTACATCATTGACCTCTTGGCAGCATTCGTGATAATGAACTTCCTCCTTCTTAGCCATTCTCCCTTCCCCTGTATTTTATGATAACACCATCCCTGGATCTGGCCCTGACCTTGGCAGCAGGGTCTCTCCTCTTTTCCTTCTCCTCTCTTAATTGGGGAGTGCAGGCATCTTACTTTTCTCACTCTATATACTCTCTCTACAAAAGTGCATCTATTTCTCCTTTTAAAAATTAAAATCGCTAATTTTATATCACCGAATCTACAGCCAATACAGTTTGATGCACCTACATACAGTTGATTCTTAATTTTGCAACTTTAATTTTGCAAATTAAATTTAATTTTGCAAATTAAAAACCCCAAGCCAAACCCACAGCCGTGAGTAAATCTCAATTCAAAGTGACCCTGGAGGGTCAAGTGAAACCACTCCATAGGATTTACAGAGGAAATCTTAAGGGAAAGAGATGCCACATCTTTCTGGTGGAGTGACAAGGGTTCGAACAAAAACAGTTAACAGATAAACACTTAGTCATAATGCCATGCTCTCCAAAATCATTCAAGTGCTGACTTAGTGAAAACGGAACCAAAGGTTCAGTTTGGCTTCCAAAGCTCTGTTATACAGTACAAGGTTATTATTGCAAAGGGTCATAGATTTTGACCTCCACATTCCTAGGGGTTTACACTAAAGTGACCAGATGTCCCACTTTTTAACAATGTCCTGCAGTGTTTTAAAATTAAAATAAATATATTACAATACTATTTTTGCATTCTATGAAAAATTTTGTTGCTCCATATAGACCAAATTTTTATTCAAGAACACTCTTCACACACACACACACACACCCGCCCCCGGTCAATGGTGCCTCACTTAAAATCTGATCACTTTACATTCAAAGTTGTCCTTGGTGTTTGTGCATGGTAATACAAAGGTGGCATGGCCTTCGATTGATTTAAAGCCTGGATTTTGGAGGCCTTTTGTCCTGTATAGATTCCTTTGATGACATTTTATAAATCGCATACGCAGTTTTATGAGCTCTGAAAACCTGCTGTTCCATAACATTGTTTCTTGAACACTTAGCAGGAGTCTTCTACAGTTTTCTCATCTGGAGACACTGCTTCATCCACAAGACTCACACGTTCACCAGCATCATTGTTTGGAACCGTCCAGTCAGAGAAGAAAGGTTTCACATTTTCCCATCCTGGATAACAGGTCAATTTTGTTCAGCCCACCACCATGTTGTCCATTCTGTCATTTTTATCAGGTTCTACCTCAGGAACTCACAAATTCAATTCCTTCTTCATCTTTTCCATGATTTCATCACACACCATCGATGCGATGCCAGCTCCTGCCAGAGTAGCTTTACATAAAAATTTATGAATTTCCTCTTCCTTTTCCCACAAGTACATATTGCCAGTTCATTACCATTGAGTTCACTGCCCTCAGCACTCTAATCCATGCATAAAGTAAGTTGGTCTAATACATGTTCTTCCCCTGCATAAGGCATAGCATAGTCCTCTCTTGTTTGGAGTGCTGAGCAGCACATCAGCGCTACATTTCAGAACATTGTCATCCAGTGGATTCTGAATCATCTTGGACTCTCCAGTCAGTTTCTGAGACTGAAATAGCCTCAGCTTTTTCTCAGAGCTACTTTAAACCATAGACTTGAGATCAGCACTAAAGCTCCTAATACTACCCTTAGGGGATATATTTTGAATCACCTACAAGAAGCACAAAAAATTTGAAAACAGACACCATATTTTTCTGACCATAGGACACTACTGACCACAAGACACACCCAGTTTTTAGAGCAGGAAAACAAGAAAATATATCCTGAACCAAATAGTACCAGTATACTAAAATATTCTGGAGCATCACAGCTTTGGACCATAAATTGCACCCATGTTTTCCCTCCATTTTGGGAGGAGGCATAACACATCTTATGGTCTGAAAAATAAAGTAATTTTTTATAAAGAACCAAAACACATTAAGTAGCAAAGAGATAGCTTTTTCAGTTATTGGAAAAACTAGTCTTTACCTACCCAAGAATGAAGCAAGTTTCAAAACTCATATTATGTACAAAAACAAACTCAAAATACCTAAATATAGTGAACCAACGACCTAAATATAGACCATACAACCAAACAATCTGTGATAGTTACATACAACCATAAAGACTATAATTTCATGTCAATTGATAAATAAAGTGAAAGGGGTGGATTTGTCTCCTGATGGTCATGGCCTTCTATGAGGATTCTGGGAATTTCCTTTCTTTCTCCTTTGAGGCTTGCCACATTCTCTCTCTGCTTCACATTTCTATTGGCAAGACACATGAAGCCACCCGAGACCTGAGCAGGCTATGCTGCAGAGACCTGAGGCAGCCCTGTGATGCTTCCAGTGGTATTCAATACCCAAGACTTTTTACCCACCAGCTGGTGATCTTCCTGCTTTCAGCATCATTGCATGTGCTGTGTGAGTCTGAAGAGGAAGTGATAGACTAGAATCAGATATATGGGCTAATATCAGACTTTTGGACTTGATATATACTGGCTGGGATGTTTTCTTAATAAACAATTGCTCTACGATATAAAGCTCACAGTTTTTTAAAAAAATCCTTTTATTGGGGGCTTATGAAATTCTCATCACAATCTATCCATAAATCCCTTGTGTATCAAGCACATCTGTACATCCACGGTCCTCATTGTTCTCATAACATTTGCTTTCTAGCTAAGCTCTTGACATCGGCTCCACTTTTTCCCCCTCCCTCCCCGAAACCTCCCTCATAAACTCTGGATATTTACAAATTATTAATACTTTGCCATATCTTACATTGCCCAATGTGTCCCTTCACTCACTCCCCCCTGTTCATGATCCAGGAAGGAAGTTATATGTAGATCTTTATATCCATTCCTCCTTTTTACCCCTCCCTTCCTTCTCCCATCCTGTATTGCCACTCTCTTCTTTGCTTAGCAAAATTAGTCAATCCTACAAGAAAAATATTTAATGGCATCATTATTATAAAGGAAAAAAAGAAAAGCAGTTTTTACACCAACGGTAAGTCTTTGAAGACAACAAAAAGGCCAGGATGAAGTGGGCAACAGGGAGAAGGGTGGGTTTGGAAAATATAGATGAAAGGGAGCAAAAGCAGAGGAGATTGTACTTACTGGTAGTTTAAAAAGATATGATGACTGATGTCATTTGTGGAGATGGGCCTTGCAACTGCATAGCATATGCCCCTTTCAAATCCTCAGTAAATGAATGTCATACCACACCTGAGAAGGAAGGTTCACAGCCTTAGAAACCTCCAGACCCTTTAACCCTTGAATCTACATTATTGTCTGAGTGGCTAAAGAAATAGGAGGAAAAGTGAAATTGCAGTGGACTTGTAGTCTTTAGTCACATGCAAGTTAATTTCAAATACAAGAAAAAATTTGAAAAATGTAGCAATAAATAGGGCAAGAAGAGAACACTTGTTTACAGTGTGCAAGCAAGAATGAAGACATGGAAGGAATATCACCTCATTCAAACTTGGCTGTGAATGTGTACATTAAGTGACTAATTTTTCACATGCCATGCATGTACATTCATGACTCTGGAAATGCAGAAGTATGGATTTGGGTTAATACATTTTAGAATAGGCAAATTCACAAATATGGGGTTTGTGACTCTTAAGACTCATTTTATCTATCCCAGTAACTAACTCTTTGTCATGAACCATTTGCTATCACAAAGAATAGATAGATGATTCAAGCATGCTGACTCAGATAAGAGTCATGGCAACTTTACCACAATACAATGAAAAGATGCTAAGTCCTATATCATCCTCATCATTGCTGGCATATTTGAGCCCATTGTTGTAGCTGATATGCCACCTCATCACACAGAGAGACTCTCATTTTAGTTGTCATCTTGCAGTGATTGATTCCCCCCAAAGGCATATCAAAAATAAGTGAGCCAGTCAATGTTCACCAGAACCCATACATAGGCTTTCACGCACTCATTTTTGAATGTGAGTGTCTAGGTTTTTATTCCTGTTCTTAGTATGAAAGATCCACTGAAAGCATGTGTCTCCTTGCTGAGATTTGAATCACTGATGATCCAGCTTCTGATATCAGAGCTATATGCAAACAAATACCAGATAGCAAACTGACAGATAGACATGTTCGTTGACAGTCTTTGTTCTTAGGTGCTGACAAGTTGGACTCACTCATAGCAACCCTATGTGCACCAGAACAAAATACTGCCCGGTCCTGAGCCAAGCTCATGATCCGTGGCAGCCGATGAGTCAATCCATCATTGAACCATCTTCCTTTTTTGCACTGACCAGATCTTTTACAAAGCACGATGTCTTCTTCCCGGACTGGTCCTTCCTGATGATAGGCTCAAGGCAGCTGAGGTGAAGTTTTACCATTTTCACCTCCAATGAACAATCTGTCTGTACTTCCTCCAAGAAAAATTCATTCTCCTGGGACTGCAGAGTGTATATCATACTCTCCCAAATTCCAAACTCAAACACTACCTTGGGATCCATTCTGACCTTATAGTAATGGGATAGGATAGAATCGGTCTGCTCTTACGAGTTTCTGAGTTGGTAAATCTCTACAGAAGAACGCCTCATTTTTCACCTAAAGGCAGTTTGTGGACTTTGAACTGTTGAGTTAGGAACTAAACAGGCAGATCACCAAGCTACCAAGGCTTCTTTTGTGATCAGCAGCTCAATGGCCAACCAACAGTGCCTCCAGAGTGCCTTCGACGTTCTTCACCAACGTCACTCAGATGAGTCCATTCTTCTTTGACCGTTCCTGCCTATCGCCCAGCTTTTACATGTGCATAAAATGGCTGATAATCCCATGACTTGGTTCAGGACCACATTACTCTTCAAAATGACGTGTTTGCCTTTTTCATGATTAAAAGACCTCTTTCGCTGCAATTTATATGAGGTAACGCATTGTCTGTTTTATTGACTGCTGCTTTCATGTGCAAGGACTGTGGTTCCAAAAACATGAAAGCATTGATACCTTTCATCTCTGTCCCTTTAGCATGATGCTTATGCACTCAGTTGTGAGGAATTTTTGGTTTTTTAAGTAGAGAGGTAGTCCCTACTGCGGGATGTAATGTGTATTTTATTTTCCGAAGTATTACTTCAAATTCTCTTTGCTTTGTTTTTTGTTTTCAAATGCCAAAAAAAAAAACCCACATTTTTTCCCCTTGAATACAACAGACTTGAAAGAAAAAGGCAGGTGGTGGCCCGGGTCAGGGGGAGCCCCAGGTCCACAGCACAGACCACTGCTGGTGCCAACTGTCCTTGGGGCAGTGGGGTCCACTCAGACCCGACCTTAGAAATGCTTCACTTCCATTCACATCCCTTTGGAAGATACAAATACACATACAATATCTTATTTGAAAGCGCAAATAAGATCGAAAGCTGAGGTCAAATGGCTACTAAACAGGTGGCCAGATTGGCCAGATGCTTTGAAGGGCCAGGGCTGTTGAATGGGATGAAATGTGAACCAGGCGAAGATGGGCTGGAGACCCCAGGGGAGGGGCTGCCAAGGAAGCCTCACCCTCTGTGCTAAACAGCAGGCACAGCCCAGGCTCTGCTCTGGCTACAGACGCCCTGCAGCGATGTGGGCAGGGCCCTCAGTCCTCACAGAGGGAGGCTTCAGGCTCCTGGTGGGCCGCCTTAAGGGCCCCTGCCTCCTGGCCTTTCTGCCAGAGCTTCTTGGTCTGTGCCTCTTCCAGCTTGATCTCTGCCTTCTGGGAGAGCTGGCACACCTCTTGTACCTGCGACTTCACCAGCTGGATGTGATTCTGGGCTATGATGGAGGCCTGTTCAGCTTCAGACTGGTATGAAGCTTCTGCTGCCATCTCTGAAAGTCCAACTGCAGTCATCCGAGTTGTTTCCAATTTTAGGTATTCTTGCTGTTTTGAAATCATCTCTCCCTGGGCTCCAATGATCACTTGCCACACTTTATCCTTCTCCTGTGAATTCATTTTCTCCAGAAAACTTTGTATTTTGGTACAGTGAAAGAGAGGTATAAACAGCCTTTGTGTACTCGGTGATCGCTTCAATCATGATCACATGCATGGACTGCGAGAGAAAGATCGAGGTGCTAGCTGTTACCAAGGACACTGCCCTTCTCTTTAAGGTCTCTTCACTGAGAGAATGCGACTCTGATTTCTGTGCAATAGGGACCGCACACAAGGTCACACCCAATCCCAGGGCCACCGTTTTGTGCCAAGGTCGAGTCAGCTCCGAGAAAGTGCGCTTTTTCAAATTAGCTGCAACAGGCAGGTTCTGTCTGAACCTGAGGAAGAGGGAACACTCTGGGAGAGCCAGCTTCTCAGAGTCGCATCCCGCTCCGAGAAAATGCCGGAGGCAGGCCAAATTCTCTTTATTTTTATAAACAAAATTATGCCATCTGCATATCATGGGTTGTTAATGTGTCTTCCTCTAATCTTTATCTTGATTCCTTCAAATAATTCAGTTTATCCTTCTATACTCTCAATATAGAGATGGAAAAAGTATGGTGGAAGGACAAAAAATATCTTTATTATTTTTAAATGAACAAGGTGCCCTTGTGCTTTTCAAGTGATCATTCTTGATCTATGTTTTTATTCCACATGAGCACAATTAAGCATTTCAGAATTCCCTTTCTTCCCAATGTTTTTCAGAATTTGTTAAAGAGTTACATAGATAGATGACATTGGCATAAGACATAAAATACAGCTAAGCATTGTTCTTTTTTTATATGTTTTGAGCCAAGATCCATCTAATATCAGCAATTTTATCTCTTGTTCCACACCCTCTTCTGAATTTGGCTAGAATTTCTGTTAGTTCTCTAGTGATACATGACTACAATGGTCTTTGAATTGTCTTCTTCTAAAATTTACTTGCACCTGATGTTAATGATACTGTTTGACAATGTTCACATTTATTTGGGTAGTGTTTCTTTGGAATGAGTACAAAAGTGACTCTCTCACAATCAGTCAGATGGTTTCGTCCAAATTTATTGTCATAGAGAAGTGGATAGGATGCTTACCACATTTCAATTAATATATTGTCAGCTCTTAGAGCTTGATTTTTTATTAATGCTTTCAGTGCGACTTGGGCTTCTTATTTTGGTTCTTCAAACGGTTGAATGTCAGTCCATTCTTTGTGTTACATGGACTATGTATTCCTTTCATCTTGCTTTGATGCCCAACCATTATTTTTTCCTGCAATATTGTAATTCAAGGCTTGAAGTTTTTCTTCATTTATCTCAGCTTGATAAATCCTTACTGTGTACTCCTCTTATAGTTTTCTAATTCCTGTCTTTACATATTTTATTATAGTGCTTTGTCTTCTAGAGATATCCTTTGAATGCTTTCTGTTCAGTTCTTTTATCATTTCCTCCTGTTGTTTAAGCTATTCTAAGTTCCAGAGTGACTTTCAGAGTCTCTCCTGACATCTACTAAGTCTTTTATTTCTTTGTTGTCTCCCGATAACATTTTGCTTTCTTCATGAATGGCATTTTTAATGTAATCCTACAATTCATTTGATCTTCTAATTGTATTGAATTGATCAAATTAATTCTTGGAATGGACTCTAAATCCACATGGCACATATTCAAGTTCATACTTTAGCTCTCATGGACTTGTGTTAGTTTTCTGCAGTTTCAACTTGAACTTACATCACAGTAATTGGTGGTTCATTCTACTGCTGACTTCTGGTGCTGTGTTAGTCCGGGTATACTAGAGGAACACATTTCAAAGCCATGCATATGGATATAAGGAATGGGTTTATATTCAAGGGGTACAGGACATTGAGAAAACATCCCAGCCCAGTCCAGCTCAAAATCACAAGTCCGATATTAACTCATATGCCCGAAATCAGTCCATAAAGTCTCCTTCTGACTCATGAAGTCACAGGTCAGTGGCTATAATGTCCCGGCACCGACAAGGGTCTCCCCACGGCTCCTCGCTTCCAGGGCTCAGGGTCCATCAACAGCATGTTGCTCTAGCTTCAGAGGTCCAGCTCCATCGGGGCAAAGCTGTGTGGTCTCTCCGTCGGCTCCTTCAACTTCTCCGACGTTGCCAGTTTGCCTGTGATTCATCGTCTCTGAAACTAACTCCCAAGAACTGGGGAGGAGAGCTTCTCATCTTCATTAGGGAAATATCGCGAAATTTCCCAGGAGTCTCAGGTGAAAGCCATGCCCAAAAAGAGGCCTCATCAGCTACTCAATGGCTTTCTTCAGATGAACAGGCCAGACTCCACCCCTACATTTCAATCATAAAATTAACATAAGCACATGACTGCCACAGTGCTGCTTTGATGGTAGAATTTCTTCTGACCTCTTCTTACAAATTGAATTGATTTGATTTCTGTGTATACCTTCATAAAGACATACATATCCCATTATTGTTGATAGGTGCCATCCAGTTGGTTCTGGTCCATAGTGATCCCATGAATAATAGAACAAAACACTACTCAATCCAGCACCATCCTGGTCCATATGTCTGTGCTTGAAACCATTGCTACAGCCACTCTGTCAGTCCAGCTTGCTGAGGGCCTTCCTCTTTTTGCTTCCCACTTACATTCCCTAGCAAGATGTCCTTCTCCAGGAGCTGATTTTGCTTGTGAATCCAAGCAAGAGGAAACGCTTCACAGCTTCAATTTGCCAAGGTAGCAGTTAGAAATTAATCAAATATGCAATCAAGATGCATTGATGATTATGGGTGTTTGAAGTACAAAAGTTGGAAACAGGGAAAAAGGGACAATAGTTGGGAAGTACAGTTTTAGCGATATAAAGGATGTTGGTAATTACATGATAGAAATTTGCAAAACCAATGACTTCTTCAAAGCAAATTCATTTTTTCTGACAACACAAATAACAATTACACACATGGACTTCTCCAGGTGGAACACACGAAAATAAAATTGACTGCATCTCTGTGAAGACACGATGTAGAACTCAATATCAGCAGCTAACACAAGATCAGGGACCATCAATTCTTCATATATAAGTTCAGGATAAAGCCAAAGAAAATTAAAACAAGTCAAGTCCACAAGAGTCAAAATACGACCCTGTTTATCCCACCTGAATTTCAGGAACAGATTTGATTCACTGAGACAGAATGACGAAGACCTAATAAGCTGAAGGCAGACATTAAGACCATCATCCATAAAGAAAGCACACAGTCCTTTAAAAGAAAATATCAAAGTGGAAGTCAGAAGACACACTGAAACTTGCTTTTAATCTTAGATTGGTCAGGCAAATATAAAAAAAGATGGAGACAAAGAGCCGAATAGAAATTTTCAAAGGGCATTTTGAGAAGAGAAAGTAAAATGTTATAATGAAATATGCAAAGAAGAACACACTCAGCATATATTAAACTGAAAGAACTCAATGAAAACTGTCAAACCTTGAGTTGCAATATTGAAAGATTCTGTGAGCAAAATATTGAATGTTATAAGAAGCGCCAAAATAAATGGAAAGGATATACAGTCACTATACCAAAAAGAATTGGTTGACAGCCCACTATTTCAAGATATTGCATATGAGTAAGAGCCAATAGCATGGAAGGGAAACATTTAAGCTGAATTGAAAGCATTGAACAAAAGCAAGGCTCCAGGAATTGAAGGAATCCCAATTGAAATGTTTTAACTGGAAGCACTCACTCATCTATGCCAAAAGATTAGAAGACAGCTACTTGGCCAACTGACTAGAAGAGGTCTATATGTGTGCAGTCAACATTGATGTTATTGAAAAAGATAATGAATTCTTAATAAATAACTTGCTATCCTTGTAAATTCTATGAAAGGATCTCCAGCAGCAGCTTTCTTCCCAAAATCACATTGTCCACCTGATGGCTATTATTCTTTGTTTCCAACTTTTGCACTCCAATCACTAGTAATCATCAATGCATTTTTGTTACATGTTTGAGGAATTTCAGACTGCAGTTGTTAAAAAACCTTTAATTTCCTTGAAAAGCAGGTGATACTAAATGCACATATTCGATGTATGCATTGAGTATACTCTTTGAGTATTCATTGGTTTAAAATAAAGAAATTCGGATATTTAAACATTTTTATCCTAAAGGAGGAGAAAAGTTGGCATAGTCTATGTTTTGCTATGATCATCATTGCATTTATTTCTAATATGTGTACTAATCATTCAAGTACTTTCATGAAGAATGTGATTAGATTAGACCCAGCATTCACTAAGTTAATCTTTTTTAAAAAGGCTTGAAAATGTAAAGCAGTTGATGCAACAATTTATAGTGTCTGGTTTTTAAAATGCTCTGCAATTTTTCTTGTGTACTGCAATTTGTTGAACAATAGTTTCTCATATTATAGTCAGACAATAAAATCAAACACCAATAAGTTTCAAAGTTAAAAAATGGAAATTTAAGAAATATAGGACTTTTATCAGGAAAAAATATTGTTTTTTTTTTCTCACTCACTATTTGGAAAAAGGAAGTAGATCACATTACCATCATTATGCAAAATTAATACACAGACTTACTTCTTTTGAATAGTATGTTCTATGTGGAAACAAGTGGCTTGGACATTTTTATTTTAAAGAATTAAAGCAACATGACAGATTTAAAGATGTATTATTATTAGTAAAGATGGAAAATGTTTTCCACTAGTCCCATAGTTTTTAATTTGTTTGTTTTTTAATGAGAACCAGTGAATTTTACTTTCAAGGCATTTATTTGGGAAAGTCATTGTGTTAGTCCGGGTAGACTAGAGGAACAAATTCAAGGACACACATATCGATATAAGGAAAGGGTTTATATACAAAAGGAATGGGACATGGAGAAAGCATCCCAGCCCAGTCCAGCCCAAAGTCATAATTCTGATATTAACCCTTATGCCCGCAATCAGTCTATAAAGTCTCCTTCTGACTCACGAAGTCACAGGTCAGTGGGTGCAAAATCCTGGTGCTGGAAGGGCACCTTGCCTCCAGGGCTCAGGGTCCATCAACAGCAGAAGCAACTCATCGCTGGCAGAGGTGTCCATCTGGCCGCCCCAGCTTCAGAGGTCTGGCTCCATCAGGGCAAAGCTGTGTGGTCTTTCTGCCAGCTCCTCCAGCTTCTCGAATGCTGCCAGCTTGTCTTGTCCATGATTAATCGTCTCTGAAACTAACTCCCAATAACTGGGGAAGATAGCTTCTCATCTTCACAAGGGAAATATCGCAAGATTTCCCAGAAGTCTCAGGAGAAAGCCATGTCCATATAGAGACCTCATTGGCTACTCAATAGCTACCTACAGATTAACAGGCTAGACTCCACCCCTACATTTCAATCATAAAATTAACATAAGCACATGACTGCCACAGTCATGCAGATTTTGGTTCATTGCAACCCTACTCCCTCTCACTGGCTCTGCAGACAGAAACCTCAGAAGTGAAAATCATCAATAGAGATTAAGGAATGCTGATGTTTACTTCTGGATGTTGACAGCCGGTGAGACAAAAAAAAAAATAGTCTGAAGAGTTTTCTGAGGGCAAATCAGAAATCAAGGAAAAGTAAGTGAGTCAAAGAACCAAATATTGGTTTAGAAAATTCATTTACCAACTATAGAAGAACTTATGAATCACACTTGTGTCTAATTACACATAAAGCATAACATGGACAGGGAGAGGATTTCTGTGGTAAGTGAAGAATGTCAAAAATAAAATCAAAAGGTGATGTCAAAATTTATCACCAAACAAGGCCATCAGAAGAAAAATAATAACATTAATTCATGCATTGTGAAGAAAACAACCAATGTCACTTAAGAACTTGAATAGAACTTTTTTAGCAGGATCCTAAAATTATATGAAAACTTTCGCTCAAAGCAAAATAAAACATATTTTTGGCTGAGCCCTGGTAGTGTAGTGGTTGAGTGTGGGACTGCAGCCCACTGACTTGGCAGTTTAAATCCAGCAGCAGCTCTTCAGGAGCAAGGCTGGGCCTCCCACTCCCACCAGGAGTGATACAAAAATACAAACAAACAAAAAAACATTTTTTTTTTAAATGATACTCAAGCCAAAATATTCATGATTAAAGTGTGGTGAATTATTTTGGTATGGCTCTTTTAATCAGTCTTTAAAACTTCTAATAAGTAACTTACGGGTACTATAAAAATAAGGTGTGTGGAACTCTAATGAAATTACTGGTCAGTTTTGACTTCCCACTAGGTTTAAAATGAATTATCCCGGAAGTAGGGATGGGAATTGGGAGTGTAATGGGGTAGTAGCACTACCATCAAGAGAGGAAAAACTAGAAGTAGAGTGCATACTGTGGACTCCAGTCTTCCTACACACTGAAATTCCTCAATCCAGGATGCAAAGGGTTGGAAACCAGTGGTATGATGGAGAAGCAGTAGCAACAAAGGCAATACACTAACAGCGCATGACAAAGTAGAGTAAGAAAGCTGAGACCCTTTTGGCAGAAAGTTCATTTGCCAAGTAGGGCACCTCTAGGGACATTGTTGTATAATTAGGTTTGTTGACTCATGAAACTAGAACTGAGTGCCTTCAGACTGAGACCCAGTAGTGTGCTTTTATGAGTATTCATTGTCAACACTAAAACATGCTTTATAAAACTTACCAAAGCAAAACAGAGGTCCAGGAGCCATGTTCCTATAAGATCAAGGACAAGAGAGAGGTGCGCCTGAATGCATAGCAGAGCACAGCTTCTTCTGACTGAGAGAACTGTATCCTTCGTGTGGCAGTTCACAATCCCTTGTCAACTTGAGGGATGGGATGGAGCCAATGAGGCCTCTGTGTGGGCATGGCCTTCTCCTGAGGATTCTGGGAACTCCAGGCTTGGGTCTCCAGAGGTGGGACTCACACGCTCCCTTTGAGACATTGCTGCTAACCAATTACATGGAGCTACTCTGATTGAGCCACAACCCTGGAACTGGAAGAGACCTGTGGAGACACACACCAGTGTTGCGATGCTTTCACTGCCACTGGATCCACAAGACTTTCCATCCACAGACCTGTGATATTCTTGCATTCCATGTCATTGCATGTTTTGCATGAATCTGAAGAGTAATTCATAGACTGGTATCAGACTTGATCTGGATTGGACTGGGATGTTTTCTTAATGTACAATTACTCTTTTATATAAAGCTCTTTATTATACACATATGAATGTACATGAATTTATCTCTCTAGTCAACCTCTCTATTATACACTCAGAATTTCTGCTCCTGAACTGTAAACTTGTAACTGCCCTAATAAATCCCTTAAGAGTGAATAGGGTCTGTGAGTTCTGTGTGACCATTGTAATGAGTTGTTGAAGCCAATAGAGGTAGGGAAAACAAAAGAAAGGAAAGGAGAGGAGAGGAGAGAGGAGAAGAGAGGAGAGGAGAGGAAAAACAGAAAGGAAAGGAAAAGAAAGGAAAGGAAAGTTAGTGTCAGGTTTAGTAAAGAAAATTGGAGGGTGGAGGGATATCAGACTTCCTACTCCTAGGAATCGGCCTTAGATGGATATAGAGCTATATTCTCCCTTTTATTTGAGAAGTTAGAGGAGGTGAGATGGTATCCTTATACCATTCCTACAATGAACAATTAGAAATAAAAACACAATTATGATTTGGGCTTTTAACTTTAGAAGCCACGTAGGTTGTGAAGTCATAACAAGAATGAGGGGGGTGGGGGAAGAGAGAGAGAGATAAATAAATGAGTGCCAGGAACAAAAGGTGAGTTTGATTGGGGGTATACACTATGTTTTCTCAAAGGCTTTCCAGTAACTTCCCAGGGGACAATAGAATTTTGGAGATAGAAGGAATCTTAACAGATACTGAAAACATCAAGGGGAAAGAACAAAACAGGCTGACCATGTGAAAATGATCCCCAGATGCAGAAAAGAGAACAGGTGGGTCTTGGATTATAAGAGGCCACCAGTTCTGACATCTGATAAATTGTGAGAGCAGTGACGAGAGAGAGCTAGGTGGGTGTCAATACAGGCCAAGGAGCAATGAAAGAAGAAAGCAGAGGCAAAGACGATAGGATGCAACGCGAGTCTTTAGCAGCTTCAAGTATGGACGTATATTTTTGAAGACTGGGGCGTTCTTGAGCAAATTTAAAATACGGGAAAGAAAAAAAGAATTGATCAGAAAATAAAAAAGGAAATTTACGATACAAAAATAGGATGAGCAAGTTGCAGGACTGGTAAGAACCTAGTTGGTAGGATCCATGTGACAGAAATCAAATGATTTCCTCTAAAGACAGCACTTCCTGTCCATGGGACAGAGTGGAACTGCCCCTGTGGGGTGAGGAGACGAGCTCTTCCCCGAGGAAAAGACCTTGTCCTTCTCCCATAGACCCAAGGTTGGTTTTGAGCAGCTAAACAAGGATGTGGGTTCAACCTCTTTTTCTCTAGTCATGAAAAATAGCTATAATATTTCATCCCCTTAGCTTTCCTTTGAACCTTTATGAGTTAAATTCTACTCATTTTTCAGTTTGAATGGTGAAAAGGTTTGTGAATTTAGAATTTTTAAAAGGCGTCCATAGGGAATGCAAGTGGATTGGGACTGCTAAACCTTGAACCGCTGGCCTGAAGCTCTCAGCTGGTACCCACTAACAACGAGGTTGTAGAAAGGCAGACCGTCTGCTACTTCGAAGCGGTATCACCTCAGAAATGTTACAGATGGGCACTACAAGCCTGACTGGCTCATAATGAGTTTGGTTCTCTTTTGATCATAAGGTTACATTTTCAAGTTAAGTAACCACTTTGAAACCTTTGTTGTCACATTTATCTCAACAATTCTAAGTTTCATGATATTTGACTAACTATCCTTTAAATGCAGCTTCTTGCTTATTTTTTTTTTCTGATACTAGAATGGGATTTTGGAAACAAAGAGAAAAAATATACTGAGCTTCACTTTTAGGTAAATTACAAAACCAAATTCTTCATTACTTAATGCCATTATAAATTTTCTTTCCCTTATTTCTTAAATTAATGTTTTCCTCAATAAAAATAGATATTACAAGCAAAGCTTTAATACACTATAAATATCAGCGAAGTAACCTAATTCTATTCACTGCTATGATAATTTATTCAACCTAGGCTAATTAACAGATAGATTTTCTATATTCAATGTTTATTATACTGTTATGTTTGTGAAAATGAATAACTATTTGCCTGCTATTCCAATTAGAAATATGGCCAAGACATAAAAATTCAATTTTGAGTCCAAAGTACCATACTAGCATTCATTTTATTATTTTAAAAAAGTGAGATGTTGAAATGGGTTAAAATTTGCATAATTTTTTCATATTCTGTATATTGTTGGTTTTTAGGAAATTTCATAGATGGTATGAAATACTATATTACTTTGAAATATGGTTAATGGTTTTGATCAGGCACTTTGCATACTAATGCACTTACTACTCCTAACAACCAAGGGAGATAGACCTTATTCCTACCATTATTCTGAAATAAAAACTGGAAAAAAATCATTTAACTTTCCCAAGGTCATGGCTGGTGACAGAGGAAGGCTTCCTGCCTGGCTGGCTGGCTACTGCAAGCCTGCAAATATGACCACTTTGCCATTCTTCACTTGTTTTGAATGAAACAGCTAACTTTCTAACATAGATCATTCTCAAATGACATCAAGACAACGCATTAGGAGATGAATACTCCGGTAATTACACAATGATGTAAATATTATTTCAAATGGCTTTCCCCCCACTAAAGCAAACTATAACCATGTCAAGCTACAACGGGACTTCTTAATGGTCACTCCCAACTTGTAGCCACTGTGATACAAGTGAGCTCTGTGGACTCAGGATGATTTTACTCATGCTCTGAAAAGCATTAAAAAACAAGTTATCCAAGATTTATCAATCAAATAGCTCTCACTTGAGTCTCCTTTGATGGTGGTGTTTTCAGTTGCCCTCAAACAGATTGCAATGCACAGTGACCCTACCTACAACCGCGCAAAACACCAGCCCGTCTTCGGGTCCTGCTCCATCCTCACAGTTATGCCTACATTTGAGCGCACTCTTGCCATCCCTGTGTCAATCCACCTTGTTGAGAGACCCCTGGTTTTCACTGCCCCTCTACTTTATCAAGCCTCCTGTCCTTCTCCAGGCCATAGTCTTTCTTGAAAACAGGTCTAAAGTACCAATGAGGAAGTCTCACCATCATCAGCTCTAAGAAGCAGTCTTACTGTACTCATCCCAAGACATATCTGTTTGTTCTTTGGCAGACAATTGGGCTTTGAATATTCTTCACTGGCACCAGATTTCAAATCAACCGATTCTCCTATTATCTTTCTTATTCAAAGTACAATGTTCACATGCTGACGGGAGCTTACGGATGTCGTGGATTGGGTCAGGCACACCTTAGTCCTCAAAGTAACATCATTTTCAACAGATCTTGGTGCAGTTGATTAACCCAAAGCAAATGAGTGTCATTTGATCTCTTGGCAGGTGCTTTCACGAGCATTGAGTTTGGATCCAAACAAGATGAAATCCTCTACAATTTCAATCATCTCTCCCTCTGTCATAATATTTTGTTGGTCCTGTTGTATTTTGGTTTTCTTTACCTGGAACTGTAATTTATACCAAAAGTATACAGTCCTTTATCTTCGTTGGCAAGTACATCAAGTCTTCCTCATTTTCAGAAAGCAAGGTTGTCATTTGCTTTTCACTCATTGTTAATAAACCATCCTCTAACACTGATGTGGAGTTTTTCCTCTTATAATCCATTTTTTCTGATTGCTTGCTCCTCATACAGATTGAATAAATATGGTGTGAAGCTATAATCCTGATGCCTACCTTTTGGCGTTTTAAACCATGTAGAACCATTGTTTTACAACTGCCTCATGATCCATGTACAAATTTCATATGAGCACAATGAATTCAGTGTTCAGGAGTTCCCATTCCTATCGACTCTTCATTGTTTGTTATGATGCATGCAGATGAATTCCTTTGCATAGTCAATTAAACACAAGTAAGCATCTCTATCTTATTTTCTGCTTTCAGTCAACTTCCACGTCCTCTTCTGAATTTGGCCTGAACTTCAACCATTTCTGCAACCATTGTTAGATATTGTACTACAATTTGTGAATTATATCCTATAATTCAGCTATCTTTTTTAGATTGAGTACAAACATAAATCTTTTCTTGTCTGTTGGCAAGTAATTGTCTTCCAAGTTTCCTGGCATAAATGAGTGCTTCTAGTGCTTCATCAACTGTTGAAGCATTTCAGTTGGTGTCCCATCAATCCCTGGAGACTTATTGTTGATTAATGCTGCTTTCAATGTAGTTTGAACTTCCTCTTTCCCTACCATTGGTTTTTGAAATTGTCAAACATAGACTACTTCTTTTTATCAATGAATCTGTATATCTTCCATTTTCTTTTGATGTTTTCTGCATCATTCATTATATTGCACATAGACTCTTAAGGTTTCAGTTTGAAGCTCAAATTTTTCTTTAGTTCTTTATCTCTGCATATATCTATATATATGTTTATATGCATATGTAATCCAGTTCCAAAAGATCTAAAGAAAATAATTTTTATTTTGACTTTATGCTAGTTAAGAAACACAATGTTAAGAATATTATGCCATATACCATAAGCTCAGAACCACTAGATCAATTGTTGTTTATTTTCTGTAATAATCACTGGCTAAAATCTATCATTGAAATATGTGACATAACTTCATCTAATATTACTAAATAAAGATTAAAATGTTAATTAAATTCACAAATTAATTGCAATTTGTCTTTTTGTGTACATAATCCGTATCAATAGGCAAACAAATGTCTATATACTGATTTTCCTTTGGAGAAACTAGTGGGGAAGAGGTAAAAGGTGAGATACAAGTCTACAGACCACTGTTTAACAAAGATTTTGAACAAAAGAACAAGCATTTTAGCACAGAAAGATCTGAAGCTGAGTATTGGAACTTGATAGCTTCAAATTCTTCCAAATAATAATTAAAGAATCTAGTAACCGAGTTTGTACAAAGGACTTTTTTAATGATGTAAATTTGTAGTATCCAATTAGAAATTTTCTGCTCTCTTATCTGCAACTTTTCCATTTCTTTGTAACATCAAGTTTTTTCTCTATCCCAAAGACTAATAAAATGAGAATTTTTGAATATGTGCGATTTAAAGAATAGATTTCTGGGAATATTCTAGGGCAGGAAAAGAAAAATATTAGTGAAATTTCAAAGGCATCAAACATTAGATAAACTCAATATAGAGTTTGCATTCAAAGATGTTAAGGAAAATGCAAGCTTTCGTTGGGCTTCACACACACTTTACCTGAGTCTCAAGGACTAGAACCCTTTTTCATTTTACCAAGTGACTTCACAAAGCTCTAGCTGTGTGCCTTTACTGTTTCACCTCCTAGAATATTGAATCATATATATTAAATTTCTCTATATAGCATCCAATAGGCGAAGAAATAGAAACGAAAATTTCCACCTCAACCAGAAAAAGAAAAATCATGCAACTAAAACAAGAGAGAATGCACAGATGCTTCTCTAAAGATGTCCAAGCAGCCAAAAATCATGTGAGAAGATGTTTGTAATTATTAGCTAGTCACATGATGCAAATCAAAATACCAGTGAAATATCACTTCATCCCAGAAGTAATACAAGGGGGTTTTGTTGTTTTAATGAAAACAACAAATGCTGCTATAGGTTTTGAGAGATTTGAAGCCTCATACTCCACTGATGGGACTATACAA